>CAUYRT010013173.1:0-35153 GCA_963574885.1 Lepilemur ruficaudatus | reverse complement strand
GAGGTGCAGTGTCTAGGTAATATTATGAACATTGTCATCTAATAAAACTTCACATAAGTTAAGCTTGTTCATGTCCTTTGACCACTTTTTAATGGGGTTGTATGATTTTTTCTTGCTGATTTTCCTGAGTTCTATATAAATAAATGGGACTTAATCAAATTAAAAAGCTTCTGCACAGGCAAGGAAATTATCATGAGAGCAAACAGACAGCCTACAGAATGGGAGAAAATATTTGCATGCCATACATCCAATGAAAGTCATTTTCTTTAAATCCTTGATTTCTAATTTGTGACATATTATTTTACAGATGACTTTTTTTCCTTCATTTTTTCCCTACTGCCAAGCAGTGGAATAAGGAACTGGAGTTTCTAATGGATGGCAAACATTCTTCATTTTCTAATATGTATCTGATCATGTCGGTATGTTTCCAAATAAGATATAAAAAAGTTATTTTACTCTCCCGAGGCCATAGAACGACTGGAGAGGAGAAAATAAAACAATACATTAGGCTTTGCTTTGCAGCTCACGTTTAGCTCCTGGCCACAAGTCGATGACGGTAAGAACGGAGGAAACTGAATGACTGAGTAGCACGCCCCGGGTTGCACAGCTGAGGATCGGGAAGCTGATTGACAGCCAGGGTTTGGATCCAGACTGCAGGATTTCATCCACCACACCGCACATTTAATTAACAAGGGTGTTATTTTTGAAGGACATGAAGAAGTGATAGAAATGGCTGTGGACCGTAAAAAACTGTTGAAACGTGTTTTATTTGACTATTGAAGCATTCATTATGTTCTTCTTTAATTTATTTAATAAAACAAACATTTGAGTTTCAGAAGTAATGCATGCACATATGCTCCCCACTGAAACACAAGTATAAAGCGTAGAGAAGTACATTATGCAAGAGCAATTTTTCCCTCTTGTCACTCACCCACGTAATCCTGCTGCTAATGTTATGGGTAAGCTCAGTTAACAATTTTAAGGTATATCAATGAGACAGTGTTAATATATGCACTCTGTATGCATATGTTTGCACATGTTACTCTACAACATTCCATGAGGGATTTTCCTATGTGTGGTTAGTCATTCACCTCATATTTATTAATCACTTATTCTATGCCAGGCACTTTTCCTCTACCCTTCTGAGTTCTTAACTCCTAGCTGGGAAGCACTGTAACAAAAGCTAGATTAACAAGAGAAAAACAAAACAAAGTTTATTGACATGTATATTTCATATGTACAGGGGAGATACTCAGGAAATGAGTCATTCTCAAAGAGGTGGCTTGGTCACACAAGATCCAGCTTCTGTGACATCTTCACAAAGAACAATACATTTTTAGAGCAGTAACAAGAGGAAGAAAAAGGACCTTGACTCTATAGGGAAAGCGAATAGTGGGAAGGAAAACAAGTGGGAAGGAAACTAAAGGTAGATACAGGCTAGTAAAGTCTGTGTCGCCGCCTCCTCTGGTGCTGTCTCCAGGCTAATAAGGATACAAAGTTGTCACCAGTGGTTCACCTTTGTTCTCCCTGATAAAAAGGGGAAGAGGGACACATCTGTAAATTTATGTCCTGCTTTTAAGCAAATAGGGAAAGAGTGGAGAGCTTTTTTTGTATCTGATTCTTCTCAATTGCCTTTAGCTCAAAATAATCCTTAAGCCAAAGTAGCATATTTTGGGGGAGATGACATGGTCTCATCTCCTACACTGGTAACTGAAAATACAGATATGTTCATTGCTCACATGGAGCTTATACTCTGGTGGAGGAGACAGAATTTTTTTTGTTATTGTTAAAGGAAGCACCAAACACAATACTGGAAACAATGTATAAAATTGTTGTTGTTAACTAATCTTGAAAAGTTTGGTAAAATTCTCCAGTGAAACCATCTGAGTCCAAAGATTTATTTTGAGGAAGTTTTAAATTAGGGATCCAATTTATTTAATGGTTATAGGACTATACAAATTGTCTATTTAATGTAGGCTAAATTTTGACACTTTGTGGATTTTGTGATTTGTGTCTTCTTTCTTTTTTTCCTTGTCATTCTTGCTAGAGGTTTATTATTTGCATTTGACTTGAAGAATCAGTTTTTTGTTTCTTTGTTTTTGTCTTTATTTTCTCATTTTCGGTTTCATTGATTTCTGCTCTTATATTAACATTTATTATTTTCTTCTTTTTGCTTGGTTTGAGTTTATTTTGCTCTTCTTTTCCAAGTTTCTTGACATAGACATTTAGATTATTGGTCTGAGACCTTTCTTCTTCTCTAATGCAAACATTAGTGCTATGAATCTTTCTGTCAGCACGGCTTTATCTGTATCTCACGTATTTTGATGTGTTATATTTCACGTTTCATCAGTTCTGTGTATCTTTTAAACTTTCCTTTGGCATATTCCCTTTAGCCATAGATAATATAAAGCATATTGTTTAATTTCCATGTGTTTGGAGATTTTCCTGTTGCCTCTTTTTTATTTCTCTTTGATTTTTTTTATGGTCAGAGAATATATTTTATATGTTTTTAATTACTTTGAATTTCTTGAGGTTTATTTTGTGGCCCAGGATATAGAAAATCTTGGTAAAAACTTCAAAGACGTGAAGAAAAATGTGTATTCTGCTGCTATTAGGTGGAGTTTTCTACACATGTCAGTTAGATTCTGTTGGCAGATTGCATTAGTCAGTTCTTCTATGTCCTTGCTGATTTCCTGTCTGATAGTTCTATCTGTTGCTTACGGAGGGATTTTGAAGTTCCCAGTGATAGCTGTAAATTTGTGCATTTCTCTTCCAGACCTGTTAGCTTTTGCTTCATGTATTTGGATGCTCTGCTGTTCAGTACATACGTATTTGAGATTGTGTGTCTTCTTGGTGGAATAATCTTTTTTCCATTATTTAACTTCTATGTTATTAGCATTTTTTTCTCTGAAGTTTGCTTCATGAAAAATTAACATAGATACTGCTGCTTTTTCTGAAAATTAATTTTATATATTTTTCCATACTTACACTTTCAACCTACCTATGTTGTCGAATTCCAAATGAATTTCTTATAGACAATATATAGTTGGATCATGTTGTTTTCTTAATCTGTGTCTTTAAAATGTTGTGGTGTGCAAACCATTTATATTTAAGTTAATTATTAATATATTAGGAAATAAACATTTATGTCTGCCATTGTAATATTTGTTTTCTGTTTGTTTTGTCTGTCTCTCATTTCTCTGTTTCTCTTTACTTACCTTAATACGGGTTACTTGAACATTTTCAGGATTCCATCTGGATTTATTTATACTGCTTTCCAGTACATTGCTTTGTATGATTTTCTTCATGGTTACTGTAAGAATTATAATATGCATACATAACATAACAGTCTTGATGTTTTACCACATTGAATAAAGTATAGAAACTCCACTTCCATTTAGTTCCCTGGACACTCCTTATTGTTGAACATAATTGCCTTAGGTATTTTCTATGCATACATTGAGCACCACATCAGATGTGGTTATGATAATGATTATCAGATTATGGTTATGATTCAGCCATCAAATATTATTTAAGAAACTCATAAGAAGATTGATTGCCAATTATATTTTTATCTTTACTCTTACCCATTTCCATGCTCTTCTTTCTTTTCTGAAGTTCAAAATCTTCTTTTATTTTCATTTCCTTTAAGTTTGGAGAACTTCCTTTAGCCATTTTTAAGGAATATTTGCTAACTACAAATCTGCCTAATTTTTCCTTGTCTGAGAATATTTTTATCTTCTATTTCTGGAGGTGTTTCCACTGGATGTAGAATTCACAGTTGACAGTTCTTTTCATTTAGCACTTGAAATATGTTGTGTGATTTCCTTCTTGCATCCGTGGTTTCAGATGAGAAGTCTGTTATTTGCATTAGTTCTTACCTATACATAACATGCCATTTCTCTCTGACTGCTTTAAAGATTTTTCACTTTATTTTTTATGATGATATTTCTGGTTATGGATTTCTTTGCGCTTATTTTATTTGGAGTTTGCTCAGCCTCTTGATTCCATAGGCTTATGTCTTTCACCAAGTTTCAGAAGTTTTCAGCCGTTATGTCTTCCACCTTCTCTCTCTTCTCCTGAGACTCTGACAATATGAAAAGTAATTCTTTAGCAATTTTCATATAGTTCCCTGAGACTCTGTTCACTTATTTATTTATTTTACAATCTGTTTATATTACAATCTATTTTCTGTTGTTTGGGTAAATGTTTTAAAATCGTTCCTCAGTTATGCAGTTATCTTCTGGCATCATCACTCTACTATTGAGCCCATCCAGTGAATTTTTAAGGTTTTATTTATTGCACTTCACTGTAATTTTGATTTGATTATTTTCTGAGCTTTCTCTCCATTTTTAAAATTTTCCTTTAAGAGAATTTATAATTGCTCGTGGAAGCATTTTTATGATGGCTGCTTTAAAATCCTTGTCAGATAATTCCAGCATCTGCATCATCTTGGTGTTGGCATCTGCTGATCATCTTTTCTCGTACGTCTTGTAATTTTCTGATTCTTAGCATGATGAGTAATTCCGTATTGTAGCCTGATAATTTTGGATATTATATTATGAGGCTCTGGATCCTATTTAACTGTCTTGAGCATGTATGACCGGTGCAGGTGACGTTGGCAGGCCATGTGGCCGTGTACGTTCAGCATCCCATCAGCTTGCTGATGCCACCCTGGCAAGAGGGAAGCACCCAGTGCCTCATTGCAGGTGGGTGGGGTGGAATTTCAGCTCTTTCCTAATCCTGCTTACACATTCCCAGTCAGCTCTTCTGTCTGATTTTTCTCTTCCTATAAATAGCACCCTATTCTCTATACCAGTGGTAAACACCCTTAATGTCTGAGCTGTCATCGAGACCTTGTCTCTCCTCCCTGGGCCTCCCAGAGCCCTTGTGTTGCCGCTGTCCCTCCCTGGGCCCTGCTTGCCCTGCCCAACTGCTGTCTGCTCCAGCTGTGCCCACTGGGCGCCCTGGGAGCTCCCTCCGTGGCTTTGCTCATTGCTGGAAGCAGAAATGCCCCCCTTGCCATTTCTTTGCTTAAAATGCTACAGCGCCTTCCTATGGCCTATTACATTATGTATAATCTCCTCCCCAGGGAATTAAGGGCTCTTGTTTCTGAAATGTGCTCCATCCTGCCTCTCCACCTTCTCTGCTTTTTAAAGTGAAAGTCTCACAGGCCAGTATCTTCATAAGAAGACCTTATTATTTTAATTTAATAGTAATACTTGCCTGATTCCTCTGTGCCAAGTACTGTGTCATGTCCTAATAGCATCATCTCATCAATACTCATGATAGTGCAGTGAGGCAAACAGGCAAAGGACGAGGCTAAGACCTGGGGCTCAGGAGGTGTCAGCTCTGGACACACAGCCCAGCTCAGCTCTCTGGCCGGGGTCCTTGGCTGTCTGGATGAAGCTCCATGGAGACGACGTGTGAGAGCTCTAGGCATGAGGCGCTGAGCACAGTGAGCATTCAGTGAATGGTGCAGCCGTTGCTGCCGGTTCTTAGTGTTATGGCCACTCTTTAGAGAGAGGCTCAGGGAGGTGGAACGCGCAGCCCAGGAGCACCCAGCTGTGAAGTGAGGAAAGGCCGGTGCCCTGCTCTGCGGCGTCAGAGCACAGGCTGGGAGAAGGAACGGAGGGAATCATCCTGCTGGCTTCCCCCGGGCATCTCCCTGGCTTATGATGTTTTGAATTATGATCTTCTGACTTTACAATGGGTTCATCAGTGTATTAAGTGCACTTTGACTTATAATATTTTTCATTTAGGATGGGTTTATCCAGAAATAACCTCATAAAGCTGAGGAGCATCTGTACTTACATGAAAACTCTAGAAAGACTGAAATGTACATTCCATTTAAATTCGAAATGTTACCTACCTGCTTCTGCCCTAAACAGCTTTCACGATGAACTTGCCTCATCGGTTCATTATGTGAGCAAGAAGGAGCTGGCGTCCATAGGAGGATGGCGGTGGCACTCTCAGTAGCAAACCACGCAGCCATTCTGTTTCCTTTAACTGCTGATTTCTTCGAATGTGTATTTATTTGATTTTCAATGTCAGAGGAATGAGGAGGCCGCCCCTTGTGCCCTGGAAACGTGACCCGCATAGTTGAAACCTTCAAGAAACAGGGCAGAGAAGTTCACCTTCCCTGGGGCTTCTGGTGGTGTCCAGGGGAGCACTGAGGAGTAAACGTCGCGTATGCATTTTGTGTAAACTGTCTCAGAAGAAAGGATTGAGGATAACTAGAACCGCAGGTTACTGGGACAGAAAGAGCACGTGCTGACAGACTGTTTTGGTTTTGCTTGTGTCATTAGGACAGCCATTACACGGTATTAGTCTAGTCCTGGAGGTGATGCACTTTTATTTTAAAGTGAATGTGTTTCTTACTGCAATGAAACAAGAGTTTCCAGAACATTTCTCTATGCCAGCATTAACTTGATTCCCACCTGATGGGGCCTGGGTGGTGGAGAATGTGTCCCCTACGGGGAGGGTGAGGACTCCAGCAACTCCAAGTGAAATTCCCACCCCTTCAGTTTTGGTGGCTGGTTTGTCTTTGTTTTTCCCTTTCTCTCCCCTCCTTTCCCTACTCTTTTCTTTTATTCCTTTCTCTTCCCACAGTCCTTGGGCATTGCCATGGCTTCTTCCAAACAAAAATAAGACAAAACAACAAGTAGGATGAATGTTTACTGGCTGCTCTGTAACCACTAAAGCAAAGAGATTGCAACAGGTGCAATTTGGTAATGTTTGTTGACTGACACTGGCTATGGCCTCTTAGGTTTAAATTTAGTTTATATGGGGGCAGGCATGGCTTTGACGCTCACTATACATCATCTGGCTCTGATATGAAGTGGAATTGTATGACTCTTATTGGAAACACTGTTTCTTCACTATTCACTCTAAAAATATATGCTCTTTTGGGGGAGTTTTACAGGAAATAAAATCAGAGCGTTGGATATGTGTTTCCAGGGTGGTCCCGTGAGTCAAGAATTCAGGCTGTTTCCGCTGTGCATCAGGCGCTGCACCTCCCCTCTGCAGGTGCCGGGGGGCAACACTGAACACAGCAGGGACAGCCCCTCCTCCGAGGAGCCCACCTACTGCCAAGCGAAGGCAAAGGAGGGACCCTTTCACCTGTTAGAGGAGAGGGTCAGCAGGGTGTTCTGTAAAGGGCCAGGCAGTGCGTCCTTGAGACTGTGGAGTGGAGGGTTTCTGTGGCACCTACTGCTGCCGGACCGTGAGAGCAGCCGTGGCTCCCAGGAGGTGATGGGCGTGGTGCTTCCTAACGAAATGTTGCTCAGGAAACTGGCCTTGGGATGGAGGGCAGCCCCCGTGTGCTACCCGTGGACGACATTTTTCACTCGTGATGGAAATCCTTATTTAAGTCCTTGAGATTTACTTCACTTTAGTGTTTTTATTAACGTTCCCTACCTTCCTATTTCCTTTTAGCTGTCTCCAGCTTTTCAGCTCATCCATACTTTATGAAACACAGAGAACAGCATCTCCTACATTCTGTATGTAGATACTTAGCCACCTCCATGCACCTCCCCTGGGACAATTTCCATTAATCCAAACAAACGTAGAGTGGAGAAAAGAAATAGAGCAGAATATTTGTCTTTAGCCCCTGTCTGTGGCTGACTGCATCTGCTGTGATTTCTAAAGAAGAGGTGGAAAAGAAATCCTTCTCTGTTGAGTACCTGTTGGGTCCCTGGCAGTGTACTGAGTCCTCGGGATGGGCAGCTGCAGGGCACAGCTATTGTCTCTCAAACGCGGACAGGTCAGGGCCAGAGTTCGACAAGCACATACTCAGCAGAGTTGGACACAGGGAGGTCAGCTGACAGAGCTCAACATAGGATGCCCCTGGGTGCAGGGAGTGAGCATCTCACCAGCTGGTGTGTGTATGTGAGGGAGAGAGAGAGAGAATGTGCTGGTATGCTGAGGAGAAGTAAGAGAAGGTTTCATCAAGGAGCTGTAACACTTAAACTCTGAGAGATGCGAAAGACAGGCCCTATGAGAAATCATGCCTGTAGTTTGTGGGATTACGTGTTTGTGTGTGTATGTGTGTGTGTGTGTGTGGTGTTAGCAGCTGGTTCTGGCTGAGCAACATGGGGTTTTGGCCACGGAGAACATGGGTCTGTGGTCTTTTGTCCTTTTTGTTTGTTTGGTTTGGTTTGGATTTTAGAGACAGAGTCTTGTTCTGTTACCCAAGTTAGAATGCAGTTGCATGATCATAGCTCACTGTAACGTTGAACTCCTGGGCTCAAGTGACCCTCCTGCCTCAGCCTCCCAAGTAGCTGGCACCACAGGTGCATACCATCATGCCTGGCTAATATAAAAAAAAAAAATTTGTAGATATGGGGTCTCACTATGTTGCCCAGGCTAGTCTCAAACTGCTGGGCTCGAGTGATCCTCCTGCCTCAGCTTCCCCAAGTGCTAGGATTATAGGCATGAGCCACTGCACCTGGCCTCTTTTGTCATTTTTTATTCACAGGTGTTTTTGTAACAACTAAAATAGTGCCTGGCACATAATAGGCAAGGTAAATATTTGTGGGGTGAGTGAATGAATGAATGAATGCTGTTCAGGAACCGGAACTTAATCTGAATGAATGATTGTTGCTCAGGAACCCGGACTTAATCCTGAGGTCACTGAGAAGTCCTAGAAGGAATCTAACAAAGAAACTGATGTTAAATGATTTGCATCTTTGGAGGATAACTCAGAGCAACACTGGCCAAAGAAGTAATGTCACCAGTTTATAGACAGAGGAACTGAGGAAAAGAGAAGAAACTGTCCCAAGGTCAGAGAACCCTTTATTCCCTAAGCCTGGCTGACCTTGTTGACTGTATTTCTTCCCCACATGCCAATCTAGACAGAAGGCCAGTGTCATTTCTCAGGGCACATACAGCTAACTGTGTCCATGCGGGACTTGTTACCATCTGTGTCACCAGCCTGGCCAATGAGCCATACCCTTGGTGCCTACATGCTGTCCAAAACAGGGTGGAGAGTCCTGCCATCCAAGGAGTAGTTTAGGCTGCCAGGGAAGGAGACGAGCAGTTCCAGCAACAAGCAACGGCCCGTGTCCGTGGGCAGTGGGAAGCCATGTTCCTAAATATTGGGAACTGCTGCTTCTTGACAGAGAGATGCCTTTGAGGCTGGAAACCTGGGTCTGGGCTGACTCTCAGGACAAGGAAGAGGCCCAGAAAATACCAGGGGTACCACCTTAAAGACAGTTCCCTGTGGGTGGTGGACCGCACCCAGGTGGCCAGGGACTCCCTGGTCCTGCACAAGACAGGCTCTCTGAAGACTGTCGGAGCAAGGCCACATGCACCCTGGGAAGGGGCGTGTGTCAGTCTTCCCAGGCTGCCGTAACAGTATAGCACAGACTGGGGGTTAAACAACAGACTCGCAGTTCTGCAGTCTGGAAGTCCAAGGTCAAGCTGTTGGCAGAAGTAGTTTCTCTGGAGGTCTCTCTCCTTGGGTTGCAGATGGCTGCCTCCTCGCTGTGTCCTCACATGGTCTTTTCTGGTTTCTCCCTGTGTGTCCTAATCTCCTTCTTTTGGGGACACCAGTCAGACTGGAGTAGGACTCACCCTGATGACCTCAGTTAACCTTGCCTACCTCCTTAAAGGCTCCATCTCCAAATTCAATCACTTGGGTGTTTAGGGCTTCAACATAGGAATTTTGAGAGACACAATTCAGTTCATAACACAGAGGAGTTGAGGCAGGATGCTGAGGCTTCCGGAGGGGATGCCTTTGAAGGGGCCTCCAAGGGTGGAACGGCTGTGGACAGGCAGCCAGGGTAGGGAACCGACTACTCCTTCCCTCCCTAGCCTCAAGGAACACCTGTCATTTCTTTGGAACTTTCTTCTCCCAAGTTCAAACCACACACAGTTTCTGTTTTATGAATGCTAAAATAAATGAGTTTAGAAGAGGAATATTCATGAATGCGTTTTCCCCCACGTGGGAGATTTTCACCTTTTGACTCCCATAGTTTTCAAGGTCAAATCTTGCAGTCTTCCTCCCACCTTCTGGCTGCCAGCAGCTTGTGAGTTCTCTCTTCCTCACACTCAGGCACACACGTGCTCATTCTCACACTGACAATCCTAAATTGATATGTAATTGCACTTCCAGAGCATCGTTCACTCTGATGGGTGCCACTCCTGTTTTCCTTGATAAAGGATGAGTGCCATGAAAAGAGAAATTACTAACACTTAGTGTTTATTCTCAGACAGTATGCTAAAAGTAGACCCTGCACTCTTGGAAGGTTCAAGTTGAAAGTTTGAACACTGACATTTTAGAAGCCAAATGTCAGCAGAGTGGGAGGTGTGGCGTTCCCACAGCCTGGAAAGGAGCATCCCACGCAGACCCCAAGACGCCCCTCCAGGGACACAGGGACAAGTAGGAGGAGTGCTGTGTGGGCACTTAGCTTGACCAGGTCCTTTGAGTGGACCAGAAAGCCCGTTTCCTGGAAACATTTCCCCCCATTTCCTCTCCACACCAGACTGTATGAGCTCCTTCGAAGATACACAATTATTGTATTTCCTTAGGGGCCATTTTCCTGTTTTCCAGAAACAAGAAATAAAAGAGGGACTGGAGAAATCCCAGAGCCTGTCTTAGCCTGTAAGGGAATATATTTTTGTTGTGGGAGCTGGAGATAGACAAGGACGTGGGAGGAAGTGAGCCAGTGAGGAAATACAGCAGCCACGCAGGCTGATATCTTGGACGTCCTTGCCATTTGAGTCTTCCCTGGACCCCAGAGCCCCAGAGCACCAAGTACCCCATTCTTAGTATCTCTGCTAACAGAAACTGCCACGTGCAGGTGGCCTCCCTGTGCCATCAGTGCCTTGTCGCCCTGCAGTCACAGAGCCTGCCACGGGAGCTGAGCGTGGCAGATGCTCCGCACGCCCAGCATGCCAAGGTGTGAGCTAGTACCTGTCAATACACACATACTGTCCCCAAGCTATAGTGACAGATGCCATTAAACCCTTTTGTACCACTCTTTCTAAAATATATTTTGCAAGTCTGCCCTTTCAAAGACAGTTCATCAAGTATAAATTGCTCTGTGGTCCATGCACAGAGGACTGGTTGGATCTCCGTGGTAACGGTGATGCGCGGGGTCCCGTGGGATCTGAAGCTGGGCTTTCTGACATCGCCCTTGTTGTCACTTTATTCTGTTCCCTCCCTGCTCTTGCTCTTATGCCTTTTGGCTAAATTGTCTGTTGCGATTCCCTCTGTTTCTAATTGACGTTTCTAAGCTTCTGGCAGCCTGAAACTCAGAAAAACAAATCTTAAATAAGAAGAAAGAAAACACAAAACTTGAGTAATGTAAGTTCATGGAAGGTATGGTTAGAGCATGGGTGGACTTCTTGCCCTGCTGGATTTCATAGTAAGAGCTACATTTGCTGAGATTTTACCTTGGGCCGGTTCCACAGGGACAGTGTCATGGAACCCGTGGGGTCCGTCCATGGGAGAACTATCAGACACCTGTCCTACAGAGGGGAGCTCAGGCTCAGGGGCAGAGCCCCAGGCCTGCCAGGAATGAATCCACCTCTAAATTTTCTGCTCGTATCCACTTTGTTAGCAGATCACAGAAGCAGCACCATGATGTATTATTTAACAACCCACAAAACATTAATATAAACATGACACATTCAGCAGTAGCTGGGAAGCCATTTACATTGGAATAAACAAGACAGCAAGATACCTGATGTAAGAGAGACATACTGTTTAGGAAACAAATAACGCATGAAACGTGGAGTCCTTCCATCCTAAAAACAAACACACTTCAGAGTAACTGAATATAAATACCCTAAACCAGATAGTTTATAAGAATGTCTCCTTTTATAGTATAGTCATGTTGAAGACTATTGCTCTTCAACTACACATAGACACATTGAAAAATGACTAACAGCTTATGCTAAAGTGTTTTCCCTCTTGTCATTGAGTTAAGAGTACAGTTTAGAATTACATTTTTTTTTGAGAATAGAGGGACTGACCCACTAAATACCCACAAGCCTTCTGTGCAGTGTGATAAAAGTTAGACACATCCAAATGGACCCTTCTGTGGTGAACCTCTCCTGTCCTCCCATCTAGAATTTGTCTAGAATTGTGCTTTTGTGCTTTTCTGCTGAACTAGTATATATTCATGAGTTTGCATGAATTACAAATATCTATCTGCCAAAACCACCACTTTCTCCTCAAGGGTGGTGCCACATATGACTTTTTTCTAGATGAGTTACCATGCCAGGTTGCTGAGAAGCTAATTCACATTTGCTGCTGTGGACTGTTCTGGAGCCTCTGTAAGATCCAGGAAGCTGACCCATCGGGGTGCAGAAGGATTTCTTACTAGACTCAAAATATCCCTTCATCCTTGGCTCTCAGCTTCCTTTGAAAAACAGAGCAGAGGCTATGGTGGCTAGACCCACGGGATAAAAAGAAAATTGGTCTGAAAATGGAAGTTTTTCCATGCTAATGTCAAATCTAGAGAAGATGGACCATTTTAACTCTATACACTTGACCTTCGCAGGGCCTAGAGAACAGTCACAGATGCGGCAGTCTGAGGGAACCATTGGGACATGACAGTGGCGGAAAGGTATCTCTGATGGGGATTGAGGACTTTGGCATGGTTACAGGTGTTTTGGCTTAATTGTCAGGTGTTTAAATGATCAGGTACCTTGTATTTTGGCCAGTTTCCTCAGCTCTTCACTTCCTTCTAAGTGGGCATAAATGATAGCTTGAAATATTGGCTTCATTTACAGAATATCCACTAAATATTTGGGGAATGAATTAACAGAAGTGCCAGTTGTGGGATTAGTTTCCTCTTATACGAAAGAAATATTCTTATACCACTATTTCTTTTGAGATGCTATTTTATGCTATCATAATGAGATTTTAAAGAAAATCTTCATACCTATTTTTTCAATTATGGTAAAATATGCATATGATTTACAATATTAACCATTTTTAAGTATATAGTTTAAGTGTTAAGTACAATCCAGCTGTACAGCCATCACTGCCATCCACCTCCAGAGATTCTCATCTTCCCAGACTGAAAATCTGGGCCCTCCCCATTCTCCCCCTGCCCCGTTCCCTGGCAACCACCATTCCTCTTTCTGTCTCTATGACTTTCACCACTCTAGGTATCTCCTGTAAGTGTAATCATACAGTATTTGTCTTTTTGTGATTGGCTTATTTCACTCAACATGATGTCTTCAAGGCTCGTCCGTGTGGCATGTGTCCAAATCTCCCTCCATTTTAAGGCTGAGTGATATTTCGTTGTATGGACACACCACATTTTGTTTCTTCATTCCTCTTTCAGTGCTCTTCTCCTCTGACCCCGTGTCCTTAACACATTTGCAAAACTTGTGTGGGATTTGAAGGAGCCCACATCTCAGGCATGAACCACAGGGCGAAGGCCAGGTCAGGAGTGTGGGTTTTGCAATGACCAATCTGTGGTGATGAACCTGGACGGTGGTCCAGTGCAAGGACAGAGGGTTTGCTGGGTTTTTTCTAGTTCTGAGGATGGATTCGGCTGAAGCAAGCCCTCTCCCGATTGCTTTGGGCTCTGGGGAATATCTGCACTTTATTACCTAGGACTAGTGGTGCAAATTAAAGATAATTTATACACATATGTTGATTCTGAGCTGAGCTTACTGGCCTCAGAAGAGATGCAGGGTGGCCTCAGTTGCATTTACATGTAGCTTAATGAACTGAGGGAATTGTCAGGTTTAAACCTGCGCTGCATCAAGGAGATTATGCAGAGGCCTCTGCTTTACTGATGCTCTAATGGGGCAATGGCTCATTTGCCGCGTGTTACCAGTAACACTGTAGGTGGCAAAAACTGAGGGAGGCAGAGACCAGGCTCCCTGTGAGGGCACTGCAGACCAAATGTGGTGCGGGTCCCTCTAAAAAGTCAGGTTGCAAATGCAAATGAGGTCGTGGAGTCAGTGATAAATTGATGAACAAAGATTATGCTTACCTAGATATTAAAAGAGAAAAGGAAGGATCTGTAACAAGCAGAAACCCTCAGACACAGTGAGAGCCCTTCCCTCTTGCTGGCCCTAGAGAGAGGCTGCCTCTGAGCATGAGGTTCCCTGTGCAGAGAGACTGGGAGTCTGGGAGGGAGCACACATTCTACAGCCACGTCCGCAGGGCAGAGCGGCGGCCTGGGTGCCGTCCAGGTGCACACACGTCTCTATCACTGAGGCACATCCTCAGCCTGCTGACAGTTTCCTCCGCTGTGTTTCCAAGGTGGATCCACTGCACATTTCTAAAACAGCCTCCTGGGAATCAACTGTCAGGTACCAAATCTCAGTGGAACTTAAAGCTGAGCACGTGCTGTGGTTAATACTTTTATATTTTGGCTAGTGTGATCTGCCAGGCTTTAAATTTACCATTATTTTTGACCAGTTCATTTTATTTGAGGGAACTTTGGGTGTCTGTTGGGGCCCTTAGTGATCTTATCGGTGGACTAGAGGTGAAGCCCCAGATGACATAGCTCTGTACATGTGGCAAAGAGCTCGATGTTTCCCAGTTTCTTCTCACTCTCCAGCAGGAATCATGATTCTGAGATAGGGGCCCTTCTGGCTCCACCCCAGCCTCTAGAAATGAAAGGCTCCACCCAGCCCAGCAAGGATCCTCTTGGATCCTGCTCCAGGCTGTGGCCTCAGGGTCTTTAACAATTTTACGTCTCACCCCTTCTTATTTCACGTGGTAATTGTGCATATGGAACAAACTATGAAGTATCATAGTTTGCCATCATGCTGTCACTCTGATTTGTCACACACAGAGGGATGCAAAGGAAAGCAAAGCATTCCGCTCTCAATAGAGACAGATGTAGTGCCATGAAGAGGGCCTGGGCTGTTCTCTGCTTCCAAGGTGCTCTCTGGTCACTCCTGTGGGCCAGACACTGGCTGAGTCACCCACAGGCTCCTCCTCCCGGGAGGCAGAGCTGTCCTGTCTCTCCCTGAGGTGAACCCCAAACCTCCCCAGCCCCAGAAGGAGGATGAGAATCAAGGCCGGAGTCTCTGAGTTCTAGGAAGTGACTCCTCTATTTGTTGTGTGTGTGTGTGGGTGTCTCTCTGCCTTCCTTGAATCCAAGACATGCAAGGTCATAGCCCCACCTCTTCCTCATGACTGGAAGGAAAAAGACCTTTTTCCTCTACCCTCTTAGGTCCAGTGGCTGGGGTCCTGCAAATTGAACTGACAAAAGACGGATTAACGGGAGAAAAAGGTTTAGTGTACATATATGAGGAGAGGCCATGAAATGAAATGACATGAAAATCTCAAAGAGGTGGTCAGACTCAGAGGTTTATATACTGTTTTAACAAAGGGCAATAAATTTGTGGAGAACTAACAAGACAATGGAGACGGGTTTTGAACTTCCAGGGGTGGTAAATTGTTGGAAGGTAAATATGTGGGGAGACTAATGGAAGATAAAGTTTATTTAGTGAAGTGTGTTTGCGCAGGCCCATGTTGGTGTCCACTTTCTGGCTTCTTCATGGTCATAAAACTCCCCTGGAAGAGAGCATTTGTGGCAGTCTTCATTTCTCAGAAGTTTCTGATTTTAGTCAGATAAGAAGAGCAGCGAGAAGGCTTCTTTCTGTATTTGTTGATTCTCAGTGACCTTCTGCTCAAGATAATCCATATGCCAAAGTGGTGTACTTTGGAGTGATGTGTTCTGATCCCCTTCACCTGGGGGTGATGAAGCCCACGGCCCAGGACCCCTACTGTGTGCATCTCAGTCCCTCCACTTCACCACTCACTTCCTGGCTGTCTGGCTATGTGGAGTGTGGAGTCCTGCCTGGATGCCTCCTGCCCACTCTAAGGTCGAGCTCCAAGGGCAGTTCTCACATCTCATCCTTTCTCTCAATGCAAATCTTATATCCTGCATGTGTCACAGTAGGGAGCAGGGTTTAAAGCAGATCTCAGGAGTCAGATATCACTGGGTTTGAACTGCTGAAACTGGTGCTAATGGATGCGTGACCCTGCCAGGTCACCTTCTAAATGAGTCTTCATTTCCTCACCCCCACAGCATAATACAGGTTTTACATCCGTAAACATTAACACAGAGAAGAAGCCAGTGACTGTTGTTCTGATTCTCAGAGTGATGAGGAAATGAACAAATGAAGGCAAACCCCCTGGTTTCCTGTCTCCTGATGACTCCAGCCACACCAGGGTCCTGGGGTGCACTCTCCCCAACACTCTCTCAACTTACCTACACATGCTCTGACCTGGCCTTCTCCTGGCTACAGCCTCAAGCACCAACTCCCTCCTCCCCCTCCTCCTCCTCAGTGGTGCTGTCTCTTCACTAATTATTTATCATTTCTTTCTCCTAGATTTCAAGTCCCTTCAGGGACCAGAGAATCCCAAGGGGACTGTGTGCGGTATTATTTTCTACTTCAAGTGGATGGCATTGCTCTACACAGGGAGCAGTCATTATTTTCATCTGTGCAGTAGTCCTGGCCTTGGGTGGACATGGGTTTTAGGTTGGAATGATTGCTGGTTCTCCTGCCAGGCCACAGTAATTGTCCTTTGGAATAGGCAAAGGATACCATGTGGGCTTAATCCCTTCTCCAGTGTGAGTGAAATAAGGTCTGCGTAAAAAAAGTTCCATTTCCTTTCTGGTCTTTAAATTGTGGAGCTAAGAGACCTTCAGTGGGTCTGCCCCTTCCTACCTCATACTCCAGTTCCTGCAGCTGTGATGTGACAGCCCAGGGCCAGGAAGGACAAGGATGGTGTTCACATCCATGGATCCCATGGCCCAGGTGGCCTGGGTGTGGCATCCCTCCTGTTGTTCATTCTCTCCTCCAGCCTCCTCGCCTGTGCCCAGCAGCTCTGTGCCAGGCGGCTGACAGCGTTCTGCAGAATGCAGACCCCAGGCTCTTGCTGGCTGGGTGCTGCTGGGTTTGCAAGTGCTGCAAGGGACCAGAGCATCAAAGGATATGGAATCTGGGAAACCTAATGTTTGTTCCCTTCTTGCTCTGTTTATAAAGCATCTCCCTACAAAATTAGTATTATTTACTTAAAATAGATTTTCAGAAATGCATTCATTGGATCAGAGTCTGTGTTTGCTGTGACTTAGCAACTATTTGTCACATGGAGTATTCCTGATACTGTGTCCACCAGCAACAGAGGACAGTGTTGTTGTACTACAGGGTATGGCCTGCTTCCTGGCATGATCAATCCATGATCAGAAATCACAGATCAAGAATTCAGTTCAATCTCTAAAACTGACAATACTTTATATGTGAGATAATATTTAATCTTTCAGATGGATGGACCTGGAATTGCTTCTTTTTTATTTTGTTTCTTTTTATTCCATCTTTGACTCAACAGATACTGAGGTGCACTTAGTAAAAGACATTCAGGGAGGAAAATTGCTCAGGCCTACAGGATTAATTAAGGGGAATCAGAACATGCTATCACTAGCTGAGGCATTTTATTAAATAGATGATTAAACTCATACAAGACATTTGAGGGAGATTTGCCTCCTGAGAGATGCAGAAGCATGATTCTTCTCCTTTATTTTCAGTCACTTTTACTGAAAGTGCTCCCGGATGGGCAATCTGCCTGCCCGGTAGAGGGAGGCCTCTTTCTCTTACCAGTTGCCTGGGAAAGAGTCTGAAGACCAGTCGATTCCTGGTGCATTATTAGTTTATGTTGCTACACTTTACATCTTTAGATACGCAAATAGCGTATCCATAACCACATGATTTGAAAAAGAGTTGAGGAAATTAGAAAACAATAAGAACCAAAAAAAAAAAAAAAAACCCAAAAGACTAAATTTAGGTGGAGTAACTGAATGAATGCTAATTTTTAGTTTTAAAATACCCTTCAAATTAGCCTGTTTGAAGTGATGCTGTTTGCAGGGTGGCTGTCAGAGAGCCCTCAGGGACAGAGAGAGGCTGTCTTGGGCGCAAAGGCTACAGGGGCGCCTAGGGCTCATCTATCAAACCTTTGATCTAAATTACATTTCCAGTTGCCTCTGTGATTTTTGCCTTGTTACAACCAAGCAGCTTTTTTCTAGAATATCTAAATTGCCCTTAATTTCTCTTGAGTGTGCCTGGGTATATATAGCTTATTTTAGCTTCATAAAATGTTTCTTTCCTCTATTTCTCAGGAGCTCAAAATTTGAGGTCAACAAAATGACCTTGCCCATCCAGATGGCAAATAAATATGACGAAGATGCTGTTTTCTGTCTTTTTTTTTCTACTACAGCCGTGCACTAGGGGTTTTTATGATTGCCCCCAAATGGGTTACATGATTGAAATCCATTTGGTTTGAGGATAGCAGGTGCTTTTGGCTTTTCTGAGCCAAAGTTCTATATTGTTTTTTTCAATCCGTTTTTAATATGGTTTTTCTGCCTTTCAAATGCAGATTTCTCTCCACCCCATTCTCTCTTTTCTTCTCTTCTTCTTCCTGGGGAACCTTAGCAAATCCTAAATTTCTAGCATAGTCTTCAACAGAAGATTCCCCAAACAGCTCTCTGCTGTTTGACTGCTATAAATGGGTGGAATCAACCCCCTCCAACTCCCCAGAAGTTGAGAACCAGTAGCCAGAGAGGGTCTGAGGTGGCTGCTTAGGCCTGAGTACTGGCTCCGTTTTTTATTGGCCATGTGTGTGACTGAGACAGCAGCTTCCCTCCATGTAAAATGTGGATAATAGAAGAAGATGCTTTAAGAATCATATCCAAGGGGCTTAGAAGAGTACCCGAGAGATATTAAAACCAAAGACGTGTTAGTTATAACTATTGCTGATATGATTCCTATCAAACCCATTTCCTTCCTTGGGCGTGCCAGAACTTCACGCCACCAAAGATTCAAAACAGACTCCTTATTTTCTAAAGTGAATTAGTAGAGGACATGGACTTTGCATTCCAAGATTAAATTTAAGTACTTGAGTCCTGGGTGCATATTGCAGGAACATAGAGTCTCTCAGTGTAAACAATGATCTAAGAATTAGAGTTGGCAAAGGACAGAATGCAAAACCACAAAAATAGGAACACTGGACCCCTGAGTGTAATTAAGACCTTAGGGACCTTAGGAAGCCTTGGAGTCAATTCTTTTTTTCATTATTCTGTTTCAAAATATTAAGGGGGTCCAGATGTTTTTGATAAATAGCTTGAGTCAGGGCTGTAAGTGTGCCTATCACCCAAATAGTGTTCATTGTATCCATCAGGTGGGTTTTTGCCCTTCCCCTCCCCACCCCCATCCCCACTTGGATTTCCAATGACGTTTACTTTTCTCTGTGTACTTGTGTGCCCATCAGTTAGTTCCAACTTATTAGGGAATACATGTAGCATTTGTTTTTCCATTCTGGTGATACCTTACTTAGGATAATGGTCTCCAGTTCCTTCCAAATTACTGCAAAAGGCATTAATTCATTTTTTTTTATGGCTGAGTGGTACCCTATGCCATACATATACCACATTTGGTTAATACACTCATGAATTGATGGGCACTTGGCACATCTTTGCAAGTGTGAATTGTACTACAATAAACCTTCAAGTACAGGTGTCTTTTTGACAAAATGACCTGTTTTCCTTTGGGTAGATACCCAGTAGTGGGATTGCTGGATCAACGCAAACAAGGAGAACTAGGAATTTTTGCACTGAATTAGATGCTCTCCATGAGCCCTTACAGATCAGAGACCCCAGTTGTCTGGTCCTGGCCGTGTTTTTGGTGATGCTCCTGGGGAGCCACTGGCTGAAGTCTAGGGCCTTGACAGTGGCTGCTTTGTCCTGAGCATGGATCCACAGCACCCTAGAGCACACAGAGTGCCCATGGTTTAATTTTCCATACACGCTTACTTTAGATTCCTGGCCGCACTTGGGCACCCAGAGCCCAGATTGGAATGAAAAACAATTGTCTTCCAAGCTTAACAGATTTCCCACTCTTCTTCCTTTGTTTGCATCTTTTTGTTGATTCCTATTTACTTTTCTTGAGGACAAATTTGACATCAAAATTCATGATTCATTCTTTTTAAAAGCATGAAAAGTGGGGCTGTGAATAATTTAAAGAGGTAACATCCATTTGTATCTTTACAGCATTTCTTTTTAAGTCATATTAATGTGGGGCAGTCCTGATGAAATTCTCTTACAAACAACTGAAATATTTTGTTTATTATATGAAAATTTGAGAGCAGTTTATAATTAAAAGGTTTTTTTCTTGCTGAAATAATAATAGAAATGCATTCCAAAAAATCAGAATAGGAAGAAAATTACTGTTTAATAGATTCACAATCTTACTACCTTAACATAGCCACTTTTAGCATCTTGGTAGAGTTTTTTAAAAATGTTTAAAATACTGGAGAGATGATGTTAGTGTCAACCTGAAATAATCAAAGGAGTCAGAATCTGATTTTAAAGAGTTTATTCAAGAGCAAAGTTTGAGGATAGCCACCCTGGGAACAGAGACTCCAGAGGACTGGGGTCAGTGCTCTGAGGTGGAGAGGTTAGTGTTTCACTTATATGGGCAAAAACAAAGAAGTTCAGCATGATTATAACATTTCCATACAAGGCTGGTTCATGAGTTGTAGCATTTTGATTGATTATAGCTTGTTCCTTTCCTGGAAAAGTAGATTTAACATTTTGTCTTAAGCAATTAGATAGTCATGGGATCTTTTATGCTTTCTGGTCTGAGTTGGGTGAAAGAAAAGAAAGAAGTCAATCTATAACAAAAGGTTAGTAATTAAGAGGAAAGGGATTATCTCTGGCACCATTTAGTCTTCCACGACATTTTATGAAATGAGGAAAAGGTAGGAAAAGGGTTAATCTATTACATATTCAGAGAGGCAAAGATTACAGCTGCTTGCTGCCTGCCTCAGGTCTCACAATCACATTCCTCCCAGGCTGAATAATTTAGGTTCCAACAGCTTCAATTTGATGAATTTATTTTCATAATTGATAGATATATAGATACACAGTCACCTATATTGACATTAAGATAGATAGATAAATAAATAGATAGAAAAGCTCACTTAAATAAGTGATCCCAGCCATGCAATTCCGGCTCAGGGTATCAAGCCATCCCTGCCTGTTGGATGGTGCTCAGCGGAGTCCAGTGAGTGGCTGCCCCATAGCCCACTCAACCCGAGTCCTCATTGCAGGACATGTTGATCACCCTTCCTTCCCCAATACAGAACACTCCTATGTACAATCTTTTCTCTATTTAGAAATATTTCCTTTAGGTAAATTCCCAGAACCTGCCTGGGTTTAAGACTGGAGATTTCTTAATACTTAAATCTGCTTCACCTTCATTGCCTTCCTCCCCATCGTAGCTCGGGCGGGAGGGGTGCAGGTGGGAAGCCAGGCACACAGGGTGGGGTACGCAGAGGCCTTGAACTGGGCTCAGAGCAGCCTCCCTCCTCCCACTGCTGGTTCCTGCTCACCTCGAGGTTGCCGGTTGACCTGAACCTTGCTGAGGTCGGGGATCAGGTAGTACCTTGTGTCTGCATCCCTACAGTGCATGCTTTGCTTGCCAGCACCTAAGAAGTAAAAATAAAGAAAACATTATGTTTTGACCAAGCTGTTAAATTCAAATCTGGATTTCAGTTTCTCTAAGTGCAGAGTCATTTTCTTAGAAACCCTAAAATACCAAGGCATGTTAACCAGCCTTAACAGCAGCATAGGAACTGGTTCTTTGATAACCAATGCCTAGTGTTACCTGACCCTAACTGCTGCCTAGGAAGCAGGTGCTCACCAGTGGCTGCTCTTTCTCTGGCCCACACTGGCTGGCCGCTGGGGTAGCATTGGGTTGTTTGTGTTAACGCCCCCGGTGACACCATGCAAGGACATTGCTTCCCCTTTGTGCCTCGGTTTCCTCACTCCAATGTGAGCGGACTAGATTTCAACAGTTTCTTATTCCAGTGCCCTTTGCCGTCCTAGCAAAGAATCACCCCCCCAGAAAAATGGTTTATGAGAATATCTGATCTCTCAGATATTTAAGATGGAAAGAAAAGGTTAAGAAGTAACAGACTGGATTATTTGTAAATCCCTGCAAGTGTAACATTCTCTCATGCTGTGCATGTGGGATGATTTTAGTGTGTTCCATATATCATTTTGGCATTGATGTTCATGAACTTAATGGAGTTCTTCTTCCATTCACCAGGCAAAGCATTTCATAGCCATTTCTCTAAGGAGCATCATTTATTGTGACCATAAGTTTCCTTCCCACGGAGGCTGAACATCACCATTCAGTAGCTGGGAGTGACCAGCTGCCCGTGGTGGAGACTCCTTGCCTGGGGATGACAAGGACAGTCCTCAGCCTCCTTTCAATCCCCCATCCCGTTCTGCTGCTTTGACAAAGACTAAGGCTTTTTCTTCCTTCCCCTAGGGTGTGGTCTTCACATTTATCTGCTCATTAATAATGAAATGATTGAGTCTTCCTCATTGCATTATCTTAATTCTATTGTCATAAAATAATCACAACCTAGTGTACAGCCTTCTGCAATTTTAATTAAAAACAACAGACATATCAGAAGGCTCCTTTCTCTCATCCTTCCCGTGACAGTGCCCATAAACTAAAGCAAGGGAAGCATTAGCTTCCTATGCACTTCTCCGCAGACAGCAGGATCAAGAGGATAGGCAGATTCTGCAGGAAGGACTCCACCCAAATTTCTCTGGGCTACAGAGGTCTACTTCACCCACTGCCAAATTATTTAGTCTAAAGATTTGACTTATAAAGTCCGAATAAGTTTACTCATAGATGAAGATTCATTATAAAGTTTCTGCAATCTCCCTCATAAAAGGCATCTGGAATTAGCAGTTGCCCTCTGGCAGGCATGCTGCACCTGCTCTGATCTTGGAGAAATCCTCCATCAGAATCAGGTGCTGAGAGAAACTGGTGCTGGCAGGAAACGCGTGTGGGTCTGTAGATGGAGAGGGAGTTCCTGAGGACAGACTTCATGTGGCTGGAGCTTCCAGGAGAGGATGAGGAAGGACCCAGATGAGAGACTCAGAGACTGTGATTAACGCCGTCGGCGGATTCCACGCTCCATTTGGAAACTGTGACCACTTTTGTGAATTATTTTCTCTAGAAGTGGCTAGCAGGCAAGCACAGGCATGTGAATGACAATGTGGATGAATTTGGTGCTAGGCATGTGCAGGTGGGCGTGAGTCCAGGAGAATAGGCAAAGGACTGAAGGCTTCAGCAGAGAGCAGCTGAAGGTATAGTGGGGCCCTGAGAGGCAGTGGGGTGAGAACAGAGCGCGCAAGAAGAGGACCCGACATTCCAAGATGTGGATGTGTAGCGGTTGTAGGTCCCCATCAGGGCAGAAGTCTAAGCTGTCCACTGTGACATCTAGAGATTTCAAGAATAGGGTCCGGGAGTGTCATGGACCAGAAATGATGCACTCTCAGGGCCTGAGCACTCTCAGGAAGGACGATGTGAGCCTTGTGTTCATTGGGAGCTTGATCAAGGCTGCAGCAAGACCCACCCGCTTAGGGCAAGGGTGGGAGTGCAGAGATTCTGTGCCCAGCCTCACACACCGCACAGCACATGCTGACGGGGACACGGGCCTGGGTCCCCTGGATGAGCCGTCCAAGGTTATGCATGTGGGCAGGAGGGTAAGTGCACAGCTCTTGTCCTGACCAGAGCCACCCTGCAGTGGCACGTCAAGGGCTGCCATCTGGATGTCTGAGGCTTTGGAGGGAGCTGTTGCTTTCCTCCTGAAATGGGGCGCTGTGCAGGGCACTTCACTGCAGCTTTTACTGGGGCAGAGTCTCCAGTTCATGGAACGACAAGGATGCCAACCAGCAGTCCCCTCTCCAGCCACTGAGAGGTGGGGACAGGACAATGCCCACCCAGCGGTGGCAGGACACCTTGTCCCCCCTCGTCATAGCCAGCATCTCACCTTGTATTCTTGTTTTACCCCCTTGGAAAAGGTGAGGCTCAAAGGGACGTGGCCTGGGACATGCAGTTCCGCATTATCAGAAAAGAAACTGAAACCTGGGCCTCTGCCTCCTATAGCAGTACTGTTTATCCCTGAAGAACACTTTATCCTCCTTTCATAAAGCCTCAATTCCAAAAATAAAAAGAAATAGAAAAAGAAAATAAGCAACGATCCCACATAAGGAGCAAAACCAGCCAGCAGCCTGTAAGGCCAAGGTTCCAAGTGTCCCTGGATATTGACTTATGTAAAATGTTGATTTAACACTGAAGTATCAAGTTCATTAACAGAAATTAGAAAATACAGCAAGCATGTAATTAATCAAGAGATTAAAAACAACCATGGTAATCTTTTTTTCTACAAAATTCAATTACTAGATTTCAATAAGGAAATTTTATCAAATATTTGTTAGAGAAGATTTTGCACAGTAGCAACTCTTGAAAATAACAGAGATGCTAATGCAGTTATTTGAATAATTCTAGCTAACCCAGCATGTTTTTCCTCATATTCTTGTTAAATCATATGAAACTCTGGTTTTATTTTTGCTCGTAAATAGGAGCAAATACTTTTACTTCTCTCAGTGCATATTTAAAAATTTTAGATGCTCAGAAAGGGTATGTTTAGTGTGTTTTCATGGATAAATAAAACATTTTAGCACCAATTAAATATCCATTGTGATACAGAATTCTGAACTTGCTGTGAGTTGAACCAAATCTATACAATGGATCTGAGATGCATGATGATGGTAATCACCTGAATGTGATCTACAGATCAGACTGTTTTATGGTGTGTTTTTTTTCTTATTCAGTTTATTTCCACATATTTTGACTATTGTCTACCTCTCCGAATGTCCCTGTAGGCCCTAGAGGAGGGGGAGACACACCCTCTACTTGCTCAGACTCATTCTCCTTACTTTTTGCCTCAGATGTTACTCTTCTCACTGTTAATTTTTTAATTACAGATTTTCTCCCCTAGAAATACATGTCCTACATGCAAAATGTAGCACAGGCTTTTATAATTTGTGTATGTCTGCATGGTTTGCATACGCTTCCTTCTGAACCACGTGCTGATATTTTTTGGTGAATAGGCTTCCTCTGCTTCCTTCACCCTTTAATAGTGAAGAAAATAATTATCCCACCCTCTTTGGAATAGCTGCCTTCTGATAGTGTGGAACGCTTCTATTGTGGTCTCCTTATTTATTTATTTTTACTTTTGGTGTTAAGCCACCAAGTGACTTAGCACTGAAAAACAAAAAAATTTAGGTGTCTTAAAAGTAAGTTTTGCAAATTATAGGCCCGAGTCTACCGAGCTGTTGTTGTAGCATGTCATTCACAACTGGCTGCGAGGGCCTGGCTGTAGGCCTCAGAGCAGCGAAAATCTGGGTCACTGTTTTGGTCCTTTGACTAGTGAGTGTAGTTTTTAAAGTATATTTTAAGTTGCTGGGCCAAATTTGAAACATTAAAATGTGTGTGCTTTCTTCTTAATATTAAAAGGAATTCAAGAAAAGAGAGAAACCTTTAATATGCTTAACTATTCTACATGAAATATCAAATATCTGAGTCTGAAACCTACGTTTCTATGTCATAGACACACTGGGGCTACATATGTTTGCATGAATAAACAAAGAACTTTTAAAGTTACCTTTATATTTGAAAATATTTTCCCTAACGTTTAAGTTTTAAAAAAAAAATCCTACATGAGAAAACAGTCATATGTGTTTAATACTGTGTGGTCAACAATAATAAAATTATGGTTAAACTGATGATAGCTGGACTCTTAACAACAAAAAAGACTCAACCAGAGTCACCTGGCGCCCAAGAGGCACTGCTCTTTCTGGATAACTTTGGAGACTGCCTGAGCAGCAGATTTTTCTTTGATCACAAAACATTCCTTGAGGCTCATCTGATCAAAGTGTTGTGAGAGGGGAAGGAAGGACAGAGGGCTTGGTCCAGCACCAAGGAGACTTTAGACTTTAAGGAAGTCAGCTGTCAATTTCTAAATGTCACTGGACTATCTGCTGTAATTCCTGAATGTGGGTTTGAAAACACAAACTTGGTAACTTTTTCTTCCGCCTTTTGGAAATGAAAGGCAGGGGCTGTTAAAGGTTGCTGTCCTAGAATGCTTCCTAATATCCTGGCTGTGGAAGTGAAAATAGCTTATTGATGATGATAATGCTCATCGATGATAATCAAATCATAATAAGCTTATTATCATTTTCTTTCTTGCTTAATTTGCTTCATATGCTGACACTTTTACGTTTTGCTTGGTAAGAAGAGAATATCTATATGGTATTGACTCTTCCAGTTATATGAAGGAAAGAATGGTCTAATTATCTAAACTTTGCAAAACATATTACAATTTGTTTTAACTTAATAAAGATTTTTTTCTACTTCATCAACTGATCTAAATAATAGATGGGAAACTGTAAAGCCACTCTTGTTTACCTGATGTTCATAAGATTTCCTCATACCAAAATCCAGTTTTTATCCAAGTAAATAATAAAGCTGACTTCACAATAACTCATATTAAACCTCTTACAATTAACATAGAAGTTAGTTTTTAATATATGAAAATGATCTATAGGAAGGAGAGCAATTTTAGAATAATTTTCTCAGGGAAAATGGAAACATTAGATTCTTTATTATAAAATTGTACTGTGTTAAATGAAGTAAAATCTAATTTCATTGCAGGAAACTCTATGTCATAATTCAGTCTAACTTTGAGCTTGAAAATGGTGTTTAACCACCTGGAATATGAATTGAGGACAGATTAAAATAACTCAGCAAAACTAAAGAGAGTGAATCTGACTTATATTGAATGCAGTAAGTGCTCAAATGTAACCCGTTTTCTCCACGCCTCTGGTCTGAAAGGCCATTGAGGTGCCTGTGGTCTGAGCAGCCGCCATGTTAACTGGGAGTCCAGCAGGAGCCTCCTGGCCTCATAGGTGACCAGTGTCTTCACGAACAGAGTCAGCACAGGGCCACCCACTGGATTGGATCCCTGCACCTTGGTGGCCAGTGGTGGGGAACAGAAGGGCAGCTTGGCAGTTGAGTGGACCAAGGAAAAGACCCAGAATACACCAGTGGTGACGCTCTGCCTTAGGGGGTAAATTGGGACAGCTGTTCATCCAGGCCATGGTCTAAGTGCTGAGACTGTAGAAGATATTCCCTAAAATTCTGTCTGTGATCATTCAACCTTGACTTGGGGACAGGAGAAAGAAGGCATGGGTACAAAAGGTGACGCAGTAATTCTCCTTTGTTCAATGAGTATGTTTCGACCCCAAATACATTATGAATCCAAATAATTTTCTACTAATAAACATTTTTAGTGGAAAATCTTACTGTTTATTAAACACTCCTTCCCAAATAAGATAAAATAGTTGGGCCAATGGTGGTTAAACTCACCCTCTTTTTCTCCTCTACTCACATCTCGAGAGGAAATGAGTCCTGAGAGCCCTGCTTCCTTTCTTCCCCCCGTTGGGGGAATGCTTTCCTGGGGGGCCATGCTTTCCTGGGCTAGGCTGTGGAGGAAACGTGGCTATAGGCAGGTAGGCAGGCAGGCTGCTGTGGGCATCAGTCATCGGTCCAACTAAGTGGCACCCAGGTTCCAAAGCAGCTTCTCTTGTCCCTGGAGTTGAAGAGATGAAGGATCTGGGTTTGGGAGAAGCAGTGATCACTTGTATTGGAAGCTGCACCCGCCCCTTGGAGTGGTCCCTGGACATGTGAGTGCCTTCCCTGGGCTGGGGAGAAGGAAGGGGGTCCCTGGGGGATGGGGGCTGTGTTGATCTTTTGCTTTATGCCCACACACGTGTTTGTTAGGCTGCCCTTTTCTTTAAATTCCTGGTGGTTTTGTTTAGCTGAACATTGCCAGCTAGCATAAGGAAGGGGCTATAACAAGATACAATAGACCAAGTGGCATAAACAACAAGCATGTACTTCTCATAGTTCTGGAGGCTGGAAAGCCTCTATCAGGGTACCAGTGTGGTCAAGTTCTTAGTGAGAGTTCTTGTCCGGGTTTATAGATATCCTCAATCTCATTGTAGACTGACGTGGCAGAGAGATTTCCTCCTCTTTTTATGAAGGCCCTTACCTTCGTGACCTAATCATTTCCCAAAGGCCCTCCCTCCTAATACCATCACCTTGAGGAGTAGACTTTCAACGTGAATTCTGGGAGAGACACGAGCATTCAATCTACAGCAATATAAGTGAATAAGTGGACCCATTTCGTTAACATTTTTCCAAGAAGTACACCAGACACCTGTACAAACCACTAGGGAGTCCAAACCAGGTTGCTGATAGAAAAATGGGGATTAAATTTTGTCCTCATTCAGGGTTTTTTTGTTTTATGTAAATTGTGAAGCTATTAGACATAATGTGAAATATGTATTCTATATCAATTATATTGTTTGCCTAATTATTAATACATGGGTAAAGTTATTTCAATTTACAGTATGATGTTTTTCTGTCTTTACATATTGTAAACCAAGCATTGGTAATTCAGAGCATGACCTTCAGGCCATGGGGCTATAGAAAGGAATGTTCCAAAGTATTTCTTTTCCTTTTTTCCTTTATTAGTCTAAGGATATTTAAAAATAAAAAATACAATTCTATAATTATGCCAAACAGGAAACCAAAGATCATGTAAAACCAACTTCTATTCTGTCTAATTCCATTCTGTCTAGTCCTATAACATTTAGTTCATGGAATAATAGATTGAGAAAGATTATTATTATTTAAAAAATAAAACCACGCTTCCTATAGCTCACAGGAACCAGTGCTGCATTCTCCCAGAGGAAGCTCTCGGCCAAGATCATAGCACCATGGGCTTTGCAGCTATATGTCTCAGGGACCTAATGTCAGCTCTGCCACTTACTTGCCAAGTGATCTTTGGACATGTATTGAGTGTCTCTGGGCCTCAGTCTTCTAATCTGTAAAATGGAAATAACAATACTTTCTTGCTGGGGTTGCTGTTAGCAGGTTTTAAGCTTAGCTCCCTGCCTGCTGTGTAATAGGCAGGCTATGAGAGTTTGTCTCTCCTCCTCCTCCTCCTCTTCCCCACTCACATTAGAGGGGATGCGTCCTTGGTCTTGGAGCCCTCTATGTTCTCACCACTTAGCCACTGGGTAGTGGTGCTGGGCTAATGTGCTCTGGAATTGTCTTCTTTTAGTTACTAGGTAGATGTCTCTTTTAGAGAATTTCTCATTGGTCAACTGTGAAATCTTTATATTGAGGATTTTCAGCTTATATTATTGATGAAAAAAAATTCTGATCCATGTGTCCAGTGGCCTTATCTTGTGAAGGCTGTAATAATTAAGAAACAATGGGAGGCATTCCCATTACGGAGGACTGCTGCCAAGACCCTTAAAGAGGTTACCTGGGCTCCAGCAGCAGGAATGTTCAGGTGCTCCTTGAAAGCGGCTGCAAACTCAACCCTCAGCCGTGATCCCAGACAGAAGCAGCCAAGGCACCCAGCGCGAGAGGAAGGGGGTGTGTCTGGTCAGGGGGAGATGGTTAGGACATCCTGCTGTGATCCAGCCTCCCCTCCTAACAGCCACTTCCCTGTCCTGCTTGCTCAGGGGAGGGGTCCTGTTTTGATCCCCTCTCTGCTCATATAGTGAGAGAGAAAAAGGCCTTCACATCCCTGAGGAATCTGGCCATTGTGATTCAAAGAGGCATCCACTGGAAGCTCCAGATATCCTTGAAAGATTTTTTGGTTTTTCTTAGAAACTTACTTAAAATTTAAATTTTAATTTAAACTGTTTTCATATTTGTTGTAAGAAATAAAACATAATGTCTCCCAAATCTTGGCAAAATTGATCCTCCAGAAACAGGTGTAATCATTGCACCTCCCCCTGCATGGTAGATGGTTTGTTCACCTTTGAGAGACATGGATTTAGAGTTCATAGGTCAACTGCCTCAGCCTAGCAAATCCTCGGTTCTCTCAGATGACTGGGGGCTTACTGGGTTATCGCTCAGGCATTCTGGCACTCAATCCACATGACTCACTGTATTTGTGAGGTTATGCACTTATCTTTATGAATCATAGTTCAATTTAAACTTATTGCTTAAAACTGATATGTGGGAAGCTGAGGTGTGGGAGGGAATTTTGTCTTCCTGAGGCTGAGTTTGAATTAAAAAAAAAAAAATCCCTTTCTTATATGGACGTGGCATGAATTGCATGTGGCAAAAGGACATCACTGAGAAGGGGGTATTTGTCAGGTCTATATTATTTCAGATTAAGGGATGAAGTCAAGGAGAAAACAGGCAGCTTAGTTCTTACTTAGCACAAAGACGCAGGTTTTGATATTTTGATTCTTGATTTCCTTTGAAAACCATCTCTACAAACAGATCCCTCCCGTATGGCATGTTCTCTGATGCCATCGTATATCTGCAAGGTAAGAGCTCCCACTGGAACTCAGTTGGAAGTGTGGTGGCAATCACGGACGACCCTTCTTTGCATCATTTGTGACATTTTCTCAAACCAGGTTCACATGTGTTGTAAATCACTTTCCACTTCCCTTGGACCATACAGATGGATCCTAGATTCAGGGTGGGATGAAGGTTATCTCAGGCCTGCAGTTTATAAAATTTGCCCTCCCTCAAGAAAACTAAGGCAAATGTTATAACACACACGCCCATGCAGACACGCCGTAAGGGTCCTTCAGGCTCTAGGGAGTGGTCAGCAGGGGTGAGGGGCCTGAAGTGGGAAATCTGCAGCTGCCTAGAATTCAAATGGTCTCACTCCACAGACAATATGTGGCCCGTGGCTTCTGGTCCTCTATTCTTTAGCAAGGTGAATGTCCCTTTCCTGGGGTAGTGAGGTGATGAATTCATGACAAAGCCTTGTTTAACCTGGAAGTGCTGCTGCTTGGACATTTTTTGTCCAGAAAAAACTGTATAAATGCAAATCTTGAAGGTATTTGAAATGATATTTTCCTAAACTTTGCTTTTCTGTCAGCCACAATTCATGCTGTCAAGGGGCTTTATACACCGTCCTTAAAACTTCATTGCTCTTCAAGGAAGATACTATAGATTCTAAATAGTACGCTGGCAAATGGAAAGCTGGGAAACATAAAGTTCTTTCCCAAAATCACCTATCTGGTCTACACCTATTTGTTGTAAATCTAAAACTTCTCATTATCAATGGAGGTGCCTCTGATTTTTATTACCATAGATAGTGCCACAACTCTTATGTTAGTTTCTGATGGGAAACAGTTGAAAATATCCAGCTGTCATACAGAGTGCTCTGTGTGAACTTGCTGTGGCTGACTGTTACATTAGTGGCCCTGGGAGTCCTGCTTCCAATATCCATGGTCCATTGAGCCCCTCCAGCATTGATTCTGGGCTTACATCTGGTCGCTTTGGCCACTGGGTCATAAGTAAACCTGATCGGATACAGGCAGGGCCTTGACACCTGCTGTGCGTGGGAGCCTGCCCTTGTAGGACACTGCATCACATGAAGAATCAGGTCTGAACTTCTTGAGAATGAAAGCCACAAACAGAAAAATATCCAGCCACTCCTGGGACCCCAGCCCACAGCCAAACACAAGCATGGGAATGAGCCCATCACAAGTACAAACTGTCTGTTAAAAAAAAAAAAGTTATTCTGACACCTATTCAACAGGTAAGGAAGACTATCCAGGACTATTTCAAAGGGGAAGAGAGATGGGGCTGAACTCCAAATACAGCAAAGGCAAATTGGGGCTTTATAGCCAATGAGCAGAGTCAGAAGCTCCGTAGACAGTCAGTAAGCGGAGACATCAGGGTAGGAGAATTCTTGCTTACCGGACCTAACAGGACTCTTGCTGAAGACAGGCCAGGCTGTATACATTGCAGGTGGGGGAGGGAACTGATCAGATATCAGGGTTGGGGGACTCTTTATAATGAACTGACTTAGCAGGATTCTAGCTGAAACTGGGCTAGGAGGGCCCAACAAAGACAGGACAAACAAGGAAGGCCCAGTGGAGAAGAGGGCGCAAAACAGCTGAGTAGAGTTTGGTCAGAGAGAGATTATTTGTCACTTCTGTCAATGGAAAATAAGCCAAACTCTGTAAAATAGTTTAAATAGGTTTATTTCTGAGCCAAATTTGAGGGCCATGGCTGTCCTTAAAGCTTTTCTTGAAGAAGCGTTAAGCAAGTGGTCCTGCTGTGGTTGGGTTACAGTTTGGTTTTATACATTTCAGGGAGACAGGGATTACATGTAAAGTCATAAATCAATACATGGAAGGCATACGTTGTTTTTGCCCCCAAAGGTGGGACATCTCAAAGCAAGAGCTTACAGGTTATAGGTAGGTTTAAAGACTCTTTGTTTTATAATTGGTTAAAAAAATGAAGTTTTGTTCCAAAGACTTGGAGTGTTTTAAAATAAGGAAGTCTATTAATCAGAGACAAGCCACTAGACATAGACCCAGACTCAGTGATTTGTTATGTGAATCGAGGACCTGCACATGTGTCTTGTACAGCCCTGGGCCTGTTGATGAGTTACAAAGGACATCTCCAAGAAGGGAGGGGGACATGATGAGACATGTCTGACCTCCCTTCTTATGGCCAGTTACTCAGTTTTAGGGTATCCCCTTGGCCAGGAGGGGTCCATTCAGCTGGTGTGGGGGGGGGCTTAAGATTTTATTTTAGTTCACACCTATATAGGGGAGAAAACTAATATCTTTCTTTACCTGTTGATGTGTTCATGGCTGAGGCCCCCTATAACAAAAGACAGGTTAACAAGAGAAAAGCAGAGAAATTTATTTAATAAGTTTTACGTGACATAGGAACATTCATAAGGAAACAAAGACCCAAAGAAATGGGGTAAACTTGTGTATTTTTTACACTAGATTTCATGAGGAAATGAATGATTTGGGGGAAGTATGACTGGATAAAGGAGGTACGACCTACTGATGATAAGCTGGGGGTAACTTAGCAAGGCGTGTCTGTTCATATTCTTCTCTGTGTCCTTGTGTCTTCAGAGATGAGGATGTTCCTTCCCTCCAGGTATAGGGAGGGCACCTCTCAACTGAGGTTCTTATTACCAATTCCAGGGCAAGGTCAGAAAACTCATTTCTCCGTTTTATGACCTGCTTCAGAGGGAAAGGAGAAGGTGACCTCCCTGCTTCTGCTGTTTTCTCAAATGCCAACGTGCCGTATTTTGGGGTAGCATGTCCTGAATCCCATCACCTGTACTAACCTAATGGGGCTGTGTTTGTATTATTTCCACCAGAGAGTCCATAAACTTTCTGAAGAACTGTACTAGAAGATTAGAAATGAGGAGGATGCAGGACAGGCATGAAAGAAAGGTTGATGTTCCCTTAGAGTGAATCATATGCAAACAGGAAAACAGGATTCTAGGAGATCAGAAACACAGTGAGAAAGGGCAAAGTAGCATCCTGTTTATGCAATTTTGAGAATTACCTCCATTGTGGAATTCACTTGAGTCACAGATTTTTAAAACTCTAGGTGAAATTCAGATGTGGGGCTAGTGATTCCTGCACCCTGCAGAGCAGGAACTGGGTACAAAGGAGGAAGATGGATGCCTATCAGTGATTTATTTACTTTTAGCTTTATTTTGATTCTAAATTTTATTTTGCTGCTTATTTTTTAGGAAAAGTGGTGTGCCTCAGGTATTTAGGTATTTTTATTTGAAGGTATTTAGGATGTTTTAAAGAAAAGTTCACTATCCAGGGCTTGCAAGCTAATGTTCTAACTAAACCTTCATGTAAGGTTAGAAATTACAATACTGAGGATTAATCCTTCTCCAGCCCTCCTGCTGCCCACCCCCCACATTTTTTCCATTCCTCTTCCTTCCCAGTTACTATATGTTTGAGTTTTGAAATTGGATGCAATTCATCAAATGATTTGATGGGTAGTCCCATTTTGTATATGTGAGGGAACTTCAGAAAGTTCATGGAGAATGCCTATTATGAAGAAACTGTGCATGGATTTCAAAATTTCTTGCACCCAAATAAACTAATACTAACTTGTTGTATCTGAAAAATATCTAGTTTGAGGCATTAATAAGAATAAGACATCAGTTTGAAAACAGCTGCTATCAGAGAAACATGAATTCTGCTAAAATTGAAGCGAGAACAAACATAAAATTTATGGTGAAACCTGTGTGGAAGAATGGTGAAATCAGTGATGTTTTAAGCAAAGTTCATGGGGACGATGCCTCAAAGAAATTAGCAGTTTACAAATGCATAACTTATTTTAAGGAATGAGACCATGTTGAAGACGCAGACCACAGAGGCAGACTATTCACATCGATTGGCTAGGAAAAATTTTATGTTGTTGGTGCCCTAATTGAAGAGGACTGACACTAGCAGAAATAATAGCCAACAACACAGACATCTCAATCAGTACAACTTACACAATTCTGACTGAAAATATAAAAGTTGTGCAAACTTTCCACTTGATGGGTGTCAAAACTGTTGCACACAGATCAGCTACCAACAAGAACAGAGTTTTCGATGGAAAGTTTAAACAAGTAGATGGAGGATCTTGAAACATTTCTTGGAAGAACTGTAATAGGAGATGGAACATGGCTTTACCAGTACAATCCTGAAGACAAAGCACAATCACAGCAGTGGCTACCGAGAGGTGGACATCCAGTCAAAGCAAAAGGACCAGTCAAGAGCAAAGGTCATGGCAACAAGATTTTGGGACACTCTAGGCATTTTTCTTGTTGACTTTCTGGAGGGCCAAACAAGGAAACATTAAGAGAGCATTTTGATGAAGTCAGTCAAAGCTTTAGCAGAAAAATGCCTGGGAAAGCTTCACCAGAGAGTCCTTCTCCACCATGACAGTGCTCCTGCTAATTCCTCTCATCAAGGGCAATTTTATAAGAGTTTTGATGGCAGATCATTAGGTATCCACCTTACAGTCCCGATTTGGCTCCTTCTAACTTCCTTTTATATCCTAATATTCAAAAATCTATACAGAGCATTCATTTTTCTTTAATTAACAATGTAAAAAAGACTGCATTCACATAGTTAAATTCCAAGGACCCTCAGTTCTCTAGGCATGTACTAAATGGCTGGTAACATCACTTACAAAAGTATCTTGACCTTGATGGAGCTTATGTTGAGAAATAAATTTTTTTTTATTATTATCTTTTAGTTCCATTTTTCTACAAACTTTTTGTAGTCTCCTTGTATTTCAGGGCATTCATCAACGCCTGCAGGGAGAGCTGACATTTTGGTCATGTCTTTTCCCACTCTTTTGGAGACAGGGTTTTAGATAGCAGCAGGAACATTCTCAGGTTTGCTAATCACACAGTTAGCCACCTC
>CAUYRT010013171.1:0-10316 GCA_963574885.1 Lepilemur ruficaudatus | reverse complement strand
TTCAGCTATAAGAAAAACTGGTGATATAGCACCTCTTGTATTTTCCTGGATAGAGCTGGAATCCATTCTACTAAGTGAAGTATCCCAAGAATGGAAAAATAAGCACCACATGTACTCACCAGCAAATTGGTTTCACTGATCGACACCTAAGTGCTCATATAGGAATAACATTTATCAGGTGTTGGGCAGATGGGAGGGGGAGGAGGGGATGGGTATATACGTACATAATGAGTGCGATGCGCACCATCTGGGGGATGAACACACTTGAAGCTCTGACTCCGGGGGAGAGGGGAGCAAGGCAACATACGTAACCTAAACATTTGTACCTCCATGATATGCTGAAATAAAAAAAAAAATATTCAAGCCGACTCTGCTGCTCTGGATAGAAGGAACATGTCCCCATGAGACTGAATTTTTTATTGTATGTGTAGGAAATGCCATTTAATTTACTTCATCCACTGTGATCAAATGTTTTACAACTCACTTTTCAAAATAAATCCTGTGATAATTTGCCTTCATATATGAACTTCTGAAGGTGATAAAACATTCATGAAGTGGGGCTAGTAGCTCACTCTTTTGTTAAGTTTTCACTTGTTAGCTTTTCAACTGAGAAATTAAGACTTTTGGGGGAGACAGGGAGACAGTGAGAATATAGTCAACACTATCAGAAAAATAGATGGTGTTTTGAGGACAGCTGTGCCCTGCAGGGTCATTATAAATTCTGAAGACCAGCAAAACATTGTCATTACTCATTACCACTGAATTAAATCTGGATGTTCACTCTGAAGATGGCTCTGGATACAGTACTAATTTCTTTCTCTGGGTAACTTAGAAGGTCGCCTACCTTGGCTCTGCTGGTGGACAGCCACTTTCTTAAAGAATATCTTGCTAAGAACCTTATCCCCAGCTCCTTTTGCAGAAGCAGACTTGAAAATTGATTGTCAGGCAATCACATGGCTAAACTCCCTCCCTCCCCGCCAACTCTGACATCATCTGTAACTCTCCCATTTCACTTATTTCCTCTATTTTTAGCTCCCCCTACCCTGCAAGAGTCCTATATTAAAATGCAAATCTCTTGGGATAAATATCACATGAATATGAATTTCCTGCCAGAGGCAAATGGGACTTGCTTTTACCTGTTAGCCAGAGGAGTAAAGAGAGCTCATCCTTTTTGGTTCTGGACTTTTCCATTCTTTGAAATGTTCCTAGTACTGAGGCAGCATGGTAGAAATGAGTTTGAACCCTTCAACTCTGGGTTAAAATACTGGTCCTATCGTTAACTTTGGGGGCATTAATCTGTACTCTGAACTTCTGTCCTCCATCTATGAAGTGGTAACAATAATATATATACAAATGGATTAAATGTAAAAGTAACTTTTTAAAAATGTCTAGCATAGGGCGTGGCACAGTAAGAGGTACTTCTCTTTCTTCTGACATTGAGTCACAAAATCTTGAGGGTCATTATTCCCCTTAGGCAAGACTGAGGCAATTATTTTCCCCTAATTAGTGGGAAAAGTGGCCTACTAAGGATGCTGACTCTGGGTGCTGTGATCTCTTAGTGTGTATCAGGCATCCAGCTGATAGGATATCACTTCCATTGATTCCCAAGTGCATAGAGATCAGCTAATTGGGTAATTCTGTTGCTGCCACTGGTCACCAAGTTTGCTCATGCTACTGTTCAGGTGTCCTGTCTTCCTTCCAAGTTAAAGAGTTAGAGAAACCCCTGACAGTGGTTATGAGCCACCTCCTGTACCTCCCCATCCCACCCCTACTCTGGGCAGGTGGGACAAATCCCCACCCCAGTATTTACTGCTTTAAGGGAAACTTTGGGAAGATTTGTCAGTTGCCCCTTTACCAGGGCCCTAATTCCCCAGGGGTGTGGGTACAGGGAGCGAATCTTCTAAGAGTTCCCATCTCCTGTCCCCTAAGGACCAACAGAACAGTGCTGTGGAATGTCTGGGGCAGCTCAACCAACTTGGGGCCAGTCGCACATGAAGCCCCCCCGAAGGTCCTTTCACTGTTGTGGGACCCAGAGCTTAAGGCCTTATGTGCTGTATTCATGATGACTATCCTGTGACTTTGCCTCTGGAATCAAAAGATGCTTTCTAACCCCTGAACTTACCCATACTGCCTAGGCAAGGTGTTCCCTTATCCCACAGTCCCTCGTTCATCTTGGTTTGGCCACTTTTCTAAAGTGCTTAAACAAATGTTCTATTGCTCTCCCTTGAGCTCCACCCCTAACTCCATCCTCAACTATCTCCTCTTCGTTACAGGAGGGCAGTAACTTTTTGGCTGGTGTTGGGCCAAGGAGGAATTCCATGACATTTTCACAATGTCCCTAGAGTTATTTTTTCTTGTTTATACAAATGTGGCTCATACATGCTCATAACGTGGCTTTCCCAGGACAATGCATAGAATCTTCGGCTCTCTTTGTTGGAAGAGAACATTAAGGTTACTTTCAACTCCCTGTCTGCCCACAGTGGGACACCTCCAGTGACAGGAAAGTGCATACTTCTTAAAGTAGATTATAGCAATGTAGTCGAGAGGGTGAGAGGCTTTTTGGACAACCCAAGTTTGAGTGGGTTGAGTGCAGTGAACTGCTGCACTAACCAGCCACGTGAAGTTCCTCAGCTCTCGAAGCTGTAGTTGCTCTATATTTAAATGAGGACAGTATGTCAGAAGGCTGAAATGAGGTAGCAATTTAAGTAGTCCTTAGCACAGAAGTTGGCACAAAATAAGGACTCAATAAAACTGTTAGCTAAAATTTTATTTAGCTGTGATCTATCTTTGTATGGCTCTCATCTTTTAGAATTACTTCTCTGTCTTTCTCTGACGTCTTTCCCCCAGGAGTTCTACCCATGAGTGCTAGTTTGTCTCCTGAGGCCACACAGAACCCGTGAATTCCTCTTCTCCTGACAACGTGTCTCATCCAGGGACAATACTCACATTTCTTCCAAGACTTTTCTCCTTTGGGTGAAATAACCACTGTTTCTTCTGCTGTTGTTTTGTATGCCATGCCAAGTCCCTCCACCATCCCGATCCCTCTCCCTTCAGGTTCTCATTTTCCAATATGCCTTATGAGTGTGGCATTTGGCCAAACACAACTCATGTTCATGTCTGAGCAGTGAAGAGCAGAGCAAAATCTCATTCCTCTATCCCCTCCATGCATGCTGCATGCTTGACTCATGCTGAGGCTACATACTCACGTTTGCAATTCTTGAACTCTTGCCGCCATGTACTGATGCCAGGTCATTCCTCCTCCTTGGTGTTACACAGTTGTTTTTGACTCAAGTGCAGGGCAGCATGTTGACTTCAGTTGAGTTTTACCTGGTTGGATGGCTTCCATCGTAATCCATTGCTCCAGGCTCTCAGGGCCTTTCTGGATCCTGAGCCTGCTGCAGATTACATGTGCACTCCGTCCTGCTCTGTGTTATCTGTAGATGTGTTGAAAAGGTGACTTCTCTTCACTGGGAAAATGAAAAACGTTATGACCAGCAACATCATTTTTACAGCCAGATGAACTCCTCTGATAAGAAATTGCCCTTTTCTGAACTCATTTGGGCAGATTGTCTGTAAGATTTCTTCCAGTTCTATGCATCTATCTTATCACACCGCCTCACTGTACAGAAATAAATATCTTCATTGCTATCTGTGATTTACCAGCCTTAAAGTGAACATTGGTACATTTTTACCTCTAAAGTATGTTTTTTTTTTCTTTTGGTCACATGTGCTAAAATGGGCTATATTCAAACTGATACACAATCAGAATATTTTACATGTGACTTATAATGGAATTTCTTTCATAATTTAATTGTAGTTGTTAAATGTGAAAGAGTCTTACATCGTTCGTGGTTAAGGAAGTAAGTAAACAGGAAGATAGGGAGAAATGTGATGATTTATCAATACACAGCACCCATTTGATCAAGTCTAGAGAAAGTAAGATGTGCTTTGGCATTTAAAAACTCAGTTCAAACTCCACTAGATTTTAAAGTCTGAGAACTTGAATGAAGTGGATTGGTATTATCAAATTATTACAGAGTGATAAGACATTGCACTTGGAGATCACCAGATTCTTTAACTTATGCTCTCATTTTAATGGCTTCCTGAGGATTAGCCAGTTTTATCAAACCTTTTAGTTGTTCTTCTTAACAGTTAACTGATCCTATTGGCAGATATAAACCACTGAGTTCCATTCTGTTAGGAGAGGTAGAAAGGCACCTACGAATCTGTGGTATACCTGATTACGTTGGCCTGGTGAACTTTGCTAATAAATGCAGCAGGGTAACCTTTAAGCCTGAATTCTGCTCGATGTAGCAGAATGCCTGACAGGTCATGTCACCTATTGGAAATTAAGGTTTATTGGTTTCCATAATGGATTAGTTTAACCAAACTCTTGCCCGGATTACTTTAACTCTGTTATTTCCCATCCACCTTTAAAACACATCATCTTTATGTTTAGAATTTTTAGATCTAAATTGTGCCTGCATCTCAGAAAACATGGGCTCATATTTTTAATCATAGACACCAAATAAATATCAATAATTGCACCAAAATGCAAAACTTTAAAAAAAATCAAAATAAGTTATTTTTAAACTGTGGTCCCTAGACCAGTAAGATCAGCATCACCTGGGGACTTATTAGAAATGCAGTCTCAGGCCCCACCTGAGACCTACTGAATCAGAAACCTGGTAGGGAGGGGGTGGTGGCCAGCAATGAGTCGTTCAACAAGTGATTCTAATGCATGCTAAAGTTTGAAAATCACTGATTTAAATTATTGTATATAATTACCACTAATAAAAATGTTTCATGTTTAATGTTTATTAAAAGTCTAAATCCAAATTGAATACAGATGGCTAATTAAGCAACCTCCTTTTCTGCTTTTTCAATTAACATATGTGTATAAAAACCTATTTTTAAACACCATAGATATTCAGATTGTCAAATGTGGATGAGCATATATAAAATTTTTTGTTGACTTGCCAAAATTAGTAAGGAACTACATAACACACCCATTTGAGGAAAAGTAAGTGGTTGCTTAATTCAGTATTTGCTCCCCTATTTAGCATCTTATAAGATGCCAAAATATGTTTTCACAAAGAAAGAAAATAACATAGACCACAACATTGGTGAATAATCACAGACAATTTTGATTACCTGATATAGAACTACAGTGGTTTCTTAAATCCCTCTCTCTCTCTCTCTCTCTCTCTATATATATATATATATATATATATATACATACATATATACATATATATATTTAAATAGAAAGTATGTTTATGTACTCTGCTGGGCAATGGCAGGAATATGAGTGAGGGGTAATTTGGTTGCAAGTAACAAAATGAATTAATTCAAATTGGCTTAAAAGGAGGTAATGGAATTTATCTACTCGTGTAAACAAAGTCTGGTAGAAGATATCGAGTCTCAGGAATTGCTGGACTCAGGTTTCAGACAATATAATCAGGAATCATCGTGCTGTATTTTTAGGTATACTTCTCCCTGGCTTATTTCATTCTTAGACAGGATCTCTCCAAATAATACTAAAAGAATCACCCAGGAGTCCCAGGTTTCTATGCTACCAGCTTAGCAACCCCAGTGGAAAGAATGTAATTCCAGGTAACATCTCAGGGCACATTCTCCTTGAATAAGCTTGAAACTTGTTGGACTATGTTGATTGTCCAACATGGGCCATCTCATAACCATGAACTTGGGCGGTAGGGTCAGCACCAGCTGAAACTGTAAAACTGCATGGACCGTGAGTAAGGGAAGAGTGGTCCGCCAAAGAAAAATCAGGGTGAGTGAGATGTCGATGATGCTGGAATGGATGCAAGGGAGGGAACCAGCAACAGAGGTACAGTACTCAAAGGCAATTACAGCAGATATTTTTTCCCTGAACGTATTCTCTAGTAGATGTAGTTGTTTTCATGCCAGAAACAGCCATTTGATTTCAGGAGCAGGAGCTCTACTAGGTATAAGCAACCCTGTCTTTGAGCATTTGCTCTGCTTCTGATGGTGTAGACTTGGCCAGTTTTCACTCACTGTCCCTAGTTTCCAGATCTGACAACTTGGTTTGTAGTATTTTTGCTTTAACCCTCATGTAGCAGTTACAGAATCTAATGAGTTAATATAAGATAAAATATTAAAAATTGTTAGTTAATATATGAGTGTGACATTAATGTTTCTTTTAATTATATTTACCAGTATAAAAGTAATGTGAGTATAATTGGTAATGTAATTATAAAATAAATGAAAAAGAAGATGAAAGAATCACTCATAATCTTAAAATTCTCTGCTGTGGCAAGATGTTAATGTTTTGGTTTTGTTTCTAATCATATTTTTCCCTGTACACTACTTCTTCTTAATTGTAATCATGTGGTCTTATTATAGACCCAGATCTTTGAAAGTGAATAAATACATTTTTGCTACTTTTAAAAGTTTAACCTTTTATCTCAAGAATCTGAGATAATGATTAGTAAGGAACTAATGACACATACAATGATTCATAACTATCATTTAAATAGTGTGTAACATCCTATCAATCATATGTCAGTCTATTACCCTATGCTTGAATGTTTAGCTTGTTCCTAATTTTTCACTGTTATTCAATTTCAATATGACTTTCTGCTCCAAGAAGAGGAGGTTTAACTGGCTACAAGAATTTACAGGTCATGAATTCATGTCTTTCTATTTGGTGTATTTTAGGTGTAAACACCCCGTGAAAGTCTAGGAGTGCAGCAGTGGTGGCCACATTTGTTGATCACAGCTCTGGTCCCTTGTTTCCTAAGCCTTGACTGTTGGCCAGAGTATGGGCTTTGTGTTTGGAACTGTCTCTGGTCTCAGTCCCATTATGGTCTCTTCTCATAAATAATCCTGTAGGATTATGCCTAGCATACTAGTTGCATAGTGAGTAAAAATGGGCCCTTACAAGCACTTGTACAAACAGAATCCCTTTCATGTTAACGATTAGTGCTGGTGATGAGCCCTCAGTCAGGAGCCAAGAATCCAGAGGGGCCAGAAAGATTTTCCTTCCTTCCCTACCCTGCCCCATCGTATTGTCATCCCTCCATTAAAGAAAGAAGCCCATCGATGGGTGAAAGAAGGCTGTTCTGTCTACAGAGATCACCAAAGTTGTTGCAATTTCAACTTTTCTTATTTGAGCCTAACTCAAGAGTGGTGGTTCTATTACTTGTGCATGAATGGGACTCAATAAAATTTTCAATAAACTGCATTATGATAGTTGTAGTTATCTATTCTGTAGAATGCCTAGCCTAGACTTCTAATTATAGTGTACTGCCTTCTCATCTTTCCTAATTGATAATGTCAAGATGTGTTTAGTTTTAATAAATTAAGCTGTGGGGAGAGGACTTGGGATCAAAAGTTAAACGTTTAAGTGTTTTTAAAAGGTCATTTTTTTACATCATCACTATTAAACAAATGAAGAAGCTGGTAAAAATTATTTCCTTATTATGCTGTATTACTCATTGGAGGACATGATTTCATAATTTAAAATGTAAAAACTAAAAGTGAATATATGCATGTATGTAATTCCTCTGCTTCTTGCCCTAGTTTAATTGCAAACCTCTAAAACTGAATTCTCAAAAATGTAAATGCTGAAAGGGAGTAGGGAGGGGCACAGGTGTGATCCTGAGACCACTTTGTATCAGTTCTGTTTGACTTTGCTCATGGACGCAGCTTTACCAGTGAGAGTCGTTTCTTTCTTCTTCCTTCTGTGTCTCATCACTTCTCTCCCTCCTCCTTCCTTTCCCTGTCCCCTCACTTGTTTGTTCATCCCCCTTCTCTCTACCTTTCTCCAGTAATATTGTTTTACTTTATTCCCTGGAGTATAGGAGGGAGCCATAGAGGCTGGAATAGAAGAAGCATTTTCCTAGGCTGTCTTTGAAAAGGGGCCATTTGGCTTTACACAGAGAGACATGCTGGAGTGCTGAGGCTTCAACCAGGCAGAATCTCAGAAATTTAAGAACCTTAAGCCAAGGGAGGGAGGCCTCAGTATGAGATTACGTGGCCAGTTAGTATCCAGTCAGACATAGAAAATGCAGGTCTCCTGACACACTCCTTGAGCCCCTTAACCTTTCATGGGTCATGGATTATTTTGAAAATTTAATGAAAGTCTTGGATTCTCTAACCTGCAAATGCACTCACATGTGTACACACAGTATTTCTCAAATAATTTTATGGGATCCCAGAACTCTTGAAATCCGTTCATAAATCCCATCAGGGTCAGTCGTGCTGAGTACCCTTGTGCACCTTTTCCCTCTCATGTTGCTGCTGATTCCTGAAATGCCCCATCTTGATTGACTCCCTCCCTCCATGACTGAGACATCAATGAAGGGGAACTATTTGTGGACAAACAGGACTTTCCCAGCATACCTCAAATCATATCACCTTGGCAGCCACCTACATAGATCTATGATTGAGCTCTCAGGGATTAGAGAAGGAGATGGCTGTCAAAATATTTAGTATGTGATTCATTTATTGAAAAGAGAGATTAAAAGCTCAAGGGATGGAATTGAAAGCTCAAGGGTCCACATTGAAACATAGCAGGGAACCCAGGATCTTACCAATATGCAATGTGCCTCTGGGTCTGCCCTTCGTATTAGCAAGTGTGGCAATGCACTGGAATTCATGAAGGGGTGAACTTGGTTGGCTAATTAAAACCTGACATCTACTCTTCTTTTCCTTAGAGAGTATTTACCTTGGGTACCCATAATAGATGCTAGCCACAAATCTTTGGTGTAAGCCAAATAGTTCACATTCCACTATAGCCTATTGTACACCAGTTAAATAATTCAGACCACCATTGATTTTTGCAAAGGTTCTTAATGGCCTGGCATGTTGCTGTGAAGAAGGGAGATTTCTGTCCCCAAACTTTCATTGTCTTGCCTCTGTAATAACAAGCAGCAGTCAACATTTGCTGTCCCCGGGTGTCATCAAATTTTTATATCCAGCAGTTGTAATTCCTAACATATGCATTTTAGAATGTGAACTCAGAGAACATAAAGCATTACATTTAAGGGACAGGTAGCACTTTGGAGAGGGTTTACAAAAGCAAGACTCTTCAAATCTTCCTTCCTAGGAGATTTGCAAAGTCAGCAATATATTCAGTCTTTTTGTGTTTTTTTTCCTAACAGAAAGTAAATATTTTTAAATGTTTTCCTTTTATTTCAGGTTATTATGGGGGTACAAATGTTAAGGTTATGTATATTGCCCTTGCCCCCTCGCCCCCCTCGAGTCAGAGCTTCAAGCGTGACCATCCCCCAGACGGTGCGCATTGCACTCATTATGTACGTATATACCCATCCCCTCCTCCCCCCCCATCTGCCCAACACCTGATAAATGTTATTCCTATATGAACACTTAGGTGTTGATCAGTGAAACCAATTTGCTGGTGAGTACATGCAGTGCTTATTTTTCCATTCTTGGGATACTTCACTTAGTAGAATGGGTTCCAGCTCTATCCAGGAAGATACAAGAGGTGCTACATCACCATTGTTTCTTATAGCTGAAGAGTACTCCATGGTATACATATACTACATTTTATTAATCCACTCATGTATTGATGGGCACTTCAGTTGTTTCCACCTCTTTGCAATTGTGAATTGTGCTGTTATAAACATTTGAATGCTGGTGTCTTTTTTATAGAGTGTCTTTTGTTCTTTTGGGTAGATGCCCAGTAATGGGATTGCTGGATCAAACGGTAGATCTACTTGTATCGCTTTCAGGTATCTCCATATTGCTTTCCACAGGGGTTGCACTAGTTTGCAGTCCCACCAGCAGTGTAGGAGTGTTCCTATCTCTCCGCATCCACGCCAACATTTACTGTTTTGTGACTTTTTGATAAAGGCCATTCTCACTAGAGATAAGTGTTATCTCATTGTGGTTTTGATTTGTATTTTCCTGATGATTAGAGATGTTGAGCATTTTTTTCATGTTTCTTGGCTATTCTTTGGTCTTCTTTTGAAAAGTTTCTGTTCATGTCCTTTGCCCACTTTTTGATAGGGTTGTTTGATGTTTTCTTGCTGATTTTCCTAAGTTCTAAATAGATTCTAGTTATCAACCCCTTATCAGATGTGTAGCATGCGAAAATTTTCTCCCATTCTGTAGGTTGCCTGTTTGCTCTCATGACAGTTTCTTTGGCTGTGCAGAAGCTTTTTAGGTTGATCAGGTCCCATTTATTTATTTTTGTTGTTGCTGTGATTGCCTTTGGGGTCTTCTTCATAAATTCTTTGCCTAGGCCAATATCTAGGAGAGTCTTTCCAACGTTTTCCTCTAGAATTCTAATAGTTTCATACCTCAGG
>CAUYRT010013170.1:0-10488 GCA_963574885.1 Lepilemur ruficaudatus | reverse complement strand
TATATATCTTTAGTTGGCCAATTAATTTCTTTCTTTCTATTTATAGTAGAGATGGGGTCTCACTCTTGCTCAGGCTGGTTTTGAACTCCTGACCTTGAGCAATCCGCCCGCCTCAGCCTCCCAGAGTGCTAGGATTACAGGCGTGAGCCACCGCGCCCGGCTTGTCCTTTGAAATTTTAATCATTTTTTATAGTCCTTATCTTTGTAAGACACATGTAAATGGAATAACCACAATAAGCTTTAATAGTCTGTCTACTTAAATCCCTTGTAGAAAATATGAAAACTGAGAGAGAGATTTAAAAACAAAAACATATTAGGATATCTCATATAATAATCGTTGAGAAGGAAATGGAACCCCCATCCCAATCAGAGATATCACAGGAGGCCCCAAGTGGTCATGTTCCCCAGAACTGTCTTCTAATGTAGCAGAATCTCTTATATAAAGCTTATTCTATGCCAGGTTTAATTTGCTCTTAATATCAGAGGCCTATATTTTAAACATGTATATTTTATCACTGTGACCACAAAGAGAGAGGTGCTTCCTTCAAGAAGAGGATGTAAGACATTCATAAATAACTATAATAAAACATCAGAAATAACACTATCTTCATCTCTTTTATTAGTGCCTATGTGGTGGTTTAACACTTCCTGGCAGTGTGAATGCCTTTTTGGGAATGTTCCCTTAGCAAATTGGCCTTTGTGGTCTGTGCTGCTGTTGCGATGTTTCTAGCTATGTCATGGTTTGAACACTTTGGCACAGGTGGCAAGCTCTTTTTGGTATTTGTGTACATTGTGGCCAGGTTGCACTTTTAGAATGCCCCAGCCATTCAGATGTGGATGGGTAACTTGGCAGATTTGGTTGGATTTTGACAACTTGGCCTTTCTTGTACTCTGTTAAAATCCCTTTCACAAATTAATGCAACAGGAATAGTAACTTGTGAATGAACTAACTCTTCATTTCTTAGGTGTCTCTGAGTATATGCTTGCATTTTTGGTCACAGTAACAATTTTTCAGACATAGCCAAACACTAGTTTTGTGCTTTATTATTTTGATGCAACAGTATTAGCAGGTGTACAAATGAAATAAAAAAATTCATTTGTTTTAATGAATTAGAACTAGTAGGTTAAGTATTTGGGAATCATGTATTTAGTAGCTTTTTGTCTGAAACATCTGTTTCATGTTATTTTATATTATGGTTATAGATATTGATGATCATTAGGCTTCACTCTTTCTCCTCAGTCAAATGGGTTAACAATACTTCTTGATGTCTTGTTTCTGAAATGATAAAGTGAATAAATTAATGCTTTTTATTAACATACCCATAACTTTTTTTTTTTTTTTTTTGAGACACGATCTTGCTCTGTCGCCTAGGCTAGAGTACAGTGGTATCAACATATGTTGCTGCAACTTCAAACTCCTGGGCTCCAGTAGTCCTCCTGCTTCAGCCCCCCCAAGTGGCTGGGACTACAGGTGTGCACCACCATACCCAGCTAATTTTTCCATTTTTTTGTAGAGACAGGATCTCACTTTTGCACGGGCTGGTCCTCAAACTCCTGGCCTCAAGCAGTCTTCCCACCTCAGCCTCCCAAAGTGCTAGGATTACAGGGGTGAGCCACGACAACCAGCCTAATACACCCATAACTTTCAAAGGTGGTGTTTAATTGCTTCAGAAAATGTCAATAGCTATTTTTAAGGAAGAGGAATGTAAAATTTTTTACTACAAAACTTATTTATTTATAATAGATACTTAGCACATAGCCTTCTTGGGGTAAGGAATAGATTATTTCACACAAACTAAACATTAAATTCAACCGACATTTAAAAAAAAAAATCTATGCCAAAGTTTTACAAGTAGGTGAAATTTGGTGGAGAAAATTTTTGGTGAATTTTTATTAAATTTTTGCTATTGTTCATTAAACTGAAATAGAGTGTTAGAAGTATTAAGGAAAACTTTAGAAATACAATGCTCTTCAGAAGTTTATTGAATATGATAGCATGTGCTTTAATACCACTTTTAATTTTATAAGATGGGAAAACAAAGACCCATTTGGTTAAACTATTTGCATTCTACTCCAAACATGTGGCTGGTTAGTGGGACTGTTATTAATACGTCTACTATCTCTTGTTCTCAAATATATTTACTCACGTGTTGTTAATATGGATTCACTTTGAATTATTTTTAGCAGTAGTGATGAATTCAGTAAAGTCATTCACAGTCTCACCTATTTGTAATACTGGATGTAGACTTAAAAGAATAGCAATTATTTGTTTAGTTTGTAGATTTAGTTTGTAGCTGTGTTTAGTTTGTGACTATGAGTAGAGTAATTAACTCATGTGCACATCAAAATACGACACTTGAACCAATGATTTAACATAGCAAAAATCAGAGCAATTTTCTTCAAATAAAAAAAATACGCTTTCTGGCCCGGCGCGGTGGCTCATGCCTGTAATCCTAGCACTCTGGGAGGCCGAGGCAGGCAGATCGTTTGAGCTCAGGAGTTCGAGACCAGCCTGAGCAAGAAGAGCGAGACCCTGTCTCTACTAAAAAAGTAGAAAGAAATTAGCTGGATAACTACAAAAAAAAAAAAAAAATATATATATATATATATATATGCACATACGCGTGCGTGTGTGTGTGTGTGTGTGTGTGTGTGTGTGTGTGTATATATTATCCGGGCATGGTGGTGCATGCCTATAGTCCCAGCTACTCTGGAGGCTGAGGCAGGAGGATCGCTTGAGCCCAGGAGTTTGAGGTTGCTGTGAGCTAGGCTGATGCCACAGCACCCTAGCCCAGGCAACAGACTGAGACTCTGTCTCAAAAAAAAAAAAAAAATGCTTTCTGAGAATGTAAATCGCTACAAATAAAGATTGTCTCTTGACACTAGACATGAGAGAGATGTTTATACTTGCACTACATTTAAAACTTAATTTACGTTCCAGGTTCTTTACGTTATTTTAGGGTGTTGAAGGGAAATAGTGTGATGCTAATTTGCAACACCAAACTGTGTTATTGATAGTTATTCTTGGGATGTTTGGAAGTGGATTTGTGTTATACAGTAGTGCCTCCTTGCCTGTGGGGAATACATTCCAAGACCCCTAGTGGATGCCTGAAACTTGGATAGTTATGATTCCATATACTATGTTTTGTCCTAAATGAGTCATATATCCATACCTGTGATAAAGTTTAATTTATAAATTAGGTACAGTAAGAGATTGACAATAATACATTAGAATAATTATAGCAATATGCACAATATACTGTAATAGAAGTTATGTGAATGTGGTCTCTATCTCTCTCAAAATATTATACTCTATTTTGTAGTCCTCTATTTTTGGACTGCAGTTGACTGCTGGCAACTGAAACTGCAGAAAGCAAAACCACAGATAAGGAGGGACTACTGTAGTTGGTATTGGGTTAGAAAGTAGTGCAACAATCTTAGTGAATTTTAAGTGAAATTAGGAATAATAACTTAAACAAAACATTCACTTAAAAAAAAGAGGAGCAAGACAGAAAATGGGAGAGATACTCTATTTAATGCAAGAACTGGTGTTTTCTCTATTATGACATGGTAGTAACTTGAAATAGTTAAAATTCATAGTACAATATTGTCTTTTCTCAAAAAGCATACTTTAACCTTGAATAGAGTGAAACTATAATACTTAATTGCACTTGTTGATTTTGTAATGTTTTGTTTCTCTCTTTGTAATGATTTTGGTCTCCTGTTCTAGCTTTGAAGGGTATGATACTGCAGGCTATATAATATGTTAGGTCATTAAATGTGAAATGTCCGATTTTGAATCAAAGTTTAGTTTATTATATTTCAAACAAGAAGCAGTACAATTAATCAAAGTACATTCCTAAACTATTGACACAGTTTTGCTATCTTAATGGTAGCTTGTTTATGCCAACAATGAAGAAGCCTGGAGTGTAAGTGGTGATTTAATCATGAAAGGCATTTTCCACAGCTTGTTAAGAATTGAATATTTTTTCTTGTAAGAAGTGGTCCAAAGCCTGGAAGAAGTGGTAGTCAGTTGGTGCAAGTTCTGGTGAATACTGTAGGTGACAGTTTCTAAGTCCAGTCTCTGTAGTTTGAGCAGCGTTGTTTGTGCAACATGTGGTTGAATGTTAACTTGTAAGAGGATTGGCTTGTCTTTGTTGACCAATCTCGTCTGCTTAATCACAAGCATCCTCATCATTTCATCAAACTGATTGCAGTAGACATCCACTGTAATCAGTTGACCAGGTTTCATGAAGCTGTAGTGGATAATAGGAGCACTGGACCACCAAACAGACACCGTTGGCTTTTTTTGATGAATATTTGGTTTTTGGACTATGTTTTGGCACTTTATCCAGTCATTGTGCCAAATGCTTGTTATTATCAAAAGACATCTATTTTTTACAACACATAACAATACAGTGTAAAAATGGTTTGCTTTTATGTCGTGATAGCAAAGAAAGGCAAACTTTGAGATGGTTTTTCTTTTGACGTTGTTTAGTTTACATAGTAACCATCTATCCAGCTTCTTTACCTTGTTGATTTGTTTTAAATAGTCTAATGTTGTTGGGATAGTAACATCAAACCTTGTTGTTAATTTATGCATAGGTTGAGATGAATTTGCTTCCGTTATAGTTTTTGGTGTATCATTATCCACCTTGGTTTCAGGTGATCCACATGGCTCGTTTTTAAGATTAAAATTACCAGAACAGAACACATCCTAAAAATGTGTGTATATGCTAACAGTGTTTAAAATAACCTGAGAATAAAGACCAATAGAACTGAAGGGTGAAGGACAAATCCACAATTGTAGCTGGATATATCAGCACTCCTCTCAGTAACAGAATATGTGGACAGCAAATCAGCAGTGATGTTGCAGATGTGAACAACACCATCAACCAACTTGATCCAATTAACATTTGTAGACTGGAAAATGCCATCTAAAAACAGCAACGTGCACATTATAGTCAGGTGCACACAGAGCATCACAAAGACAGACCTTGCTCTAGATTATGAAAAGAAATCTCAATACATTTAACAGGAATTAAATCATACAGGTTATAACTACAGTGGACCTAAACTAAACATAATAAACATAAATATATCTGGAAAAACTATCAGATACTTGGGAAATTATTAGCATAGTTCTTAATTCATTGGCCAAAGAAGAAAGCACACAAAGCACATTTAAAAATATTTTTAACTAAATGAAAAGGAAAATACACTATATAAATATTTATAGGGTGTAGCTACAGCAGTGCTTTAAGGGAAGTCATTAGCAAATGGAAATAGTCATTGCTATGAAAATGTACAATGGTACAACCAGTTTGGAAAACCATCGAGTGATTTCTTATAATGTTGAACATACATTTAACATGTTATTCAGCAGTTCCTCTTGTAGATGTTTACCTAAAAGAAACGAAGGCACGTACCCATACAGACTTGAGTGTAATTATTTACCCAAGCTTTATGCTTATTAGCCCAAACCTGGAAACAACCTAAATGTCCATCAATGGATAAATGGGTAAATAATTGTGATATATCCATAAAATGCAATAAAAAGGAACAAGCTACTAATACAACATGGATGAATTTCAGAAGCAACCAGTGAAAGTTTAGTGGTTGCTAGGGGCCATGTAAGGATAGACTACAAAGGGGCATGAGGAAATATTTTGGTGGTTGTCCTAGTGGTTACATGATTATATATATTTATCTAAACTCATCATATTGTACATTTAAAATTTGTAAAATTTATTATAGATAAAAATGGTTAAAATATTTTCTGTGTGGAGGGGAAAGATTCAAATGAGTAATTATTAGAACCAATAAGGCAAATAAAATACATATGCATTCTATATACTATATGCAAAATCTTTTTTACATGCCTGTCGTAGCTATTTATAGGATATAACATGAAAAATCATATTCATAGTATCAAACATCATAAAATACCTAGGATTAACTTTTATCTAGAGAAAATTACAAAATATTATTGAGGGGTATAAAAAGAATAAACTAGAGAGAATTTATCTTAGATTAAAAAGTAGAGTCATATGCTGAATAATGATGTTTTGGTCAATGACAGGCTGCATATACATCAGTGGTTCCGTAGATTATAATACTATATTTTTACTGTACCTTTTCTATATGTAGATATTTAGGTACATGTCTGCTTCTTATTGTGTTACAGTTGACTACAGTGTTCCGTACAGTAACATGTCGTACAGATTTTAGCCTGGGAGCAATAGGCTGTACCATATAGCCCAGATGTGTAGTAGGCTACACCATCACAGTACCCTCTGTGATGTTCATACAGTGATGAAATCACCTAACAATGCATTTCTCAGAACATATTCCTGTAATTAAGTGACATGACTGTACTGTATTATGGAAAATATTAAACACTGTACATGAATAGACAGAATAGTATAGTTATCTCCCATGTTTCCATCACATATCTCAATAATTTTTTGTTTCTCTCACCCCATCTTACTGATGGACAATTTGAAACAGTATATCATTTCATCTATAAGTATTTCAGCATGCATTTCTAAAAGCTAAGAACTGTTTTTAAAAAATAACCACAATACTATTATTACTTTTGAAAAGTTATCTAGAATTCTTTATTACTGTCCAAATACCCTGTCAATATTTATGTTTCCCATTTGTGTCATAATTTGTTTTTCTGTTAGTTTGTTTGAATCAATGTCCAAATATGGTCTATATATTATAATTGGTAGATATATTTCTGTAGTCGATTTTAAGCATCTTCCTTTCTTTGTAATTTTTCAAAAAAGCTAGGTCATTTGTAGAATTCCTCACTGTCTGATTTGTGTATTCTACATTCCCATGGTGTACTTGAACAAATTTCTTTGGTTCTTACATGTTCTGCAAATTGCTAATTAGATGTAGAAGATTATGAGATCTCTTGGAGGTGAGGGAGAATTCATCAGAAGTAGTGCTGTATGTTCCGTCAGGCACAGAATGTCTCATATTTTCTTTTTTATTATAGTAGTGGTAGTAATTCATGACCATCGTCTAGATTCTGTATTTTGTTAGGAATTGCAAAATATTATAGTTTAATTATGCCATTCCTTATTTGTTGGAATATCTTTATAAAGAGAAATTTTCCCCTTCCTCACCACTGCTGTTTGTTATTTGCTTACCCTCAGCTCATAATGGATAAATACTGGATTATTTTTCTTTTTCTAAAAACACAGTTTTGAAATGATGTCCTATGCCCTACCATCTGCCAGAGGTGACCAATGGAGTTGATGTTTTTGTTTGTTTAGTTTAAAGTATTGATTTGTGCGTATAGATTTAAACATAATTGACATGTTTTGGGTCATTGTAATTATTATTGTTATTGATCCTTCCTATCTTGTGCATATAGGAGCCTCTTTACACTGGCTCCACAAACCTCTGGTCCCGGTGTTCTGAAAGTTTTCTTTCACTCTGGTCTGAAAAGATGTTTTTTATACTAGACCTGAAATCAAACATTTCAAGAAAAACTGATTCTTTTTAGTACGATACAGTATTTAGAGACCACAATCTATGTGCATGAGTGTTTATTGCAGCTGAGTTGGCAATTGTATTTAATATGTCTTTATCTTAATATATTTAAAATACATAAATTTCCAGTAATTACAACAGTGTGATACTGACACAAAAATAGGAAGATCACTGGAACTGAACTTCCAGAAACACCTTGTTGAATTTAAAAATATGATAAACGTGGCATTCTGTATGATTAGGGGAAAAATGAATTACTCAGTGAGTACTTAGAGATATTTCTCTGCTCATTTTAAAAGAAATTAAGGTGGATTTTTACCTTATTCCTTATATCGGAATAATTCCAGATGAATCAGTGATTTAAATGTGAAAAGTTCAATCATTAACTCATTTAATTAAGTTAGCCACAAAAAAGTGAGAGAACAATGGGGAGTAATAGACCAAGCCAACCTGATAGTGAGACATTTTAATAAATCAAATGCAGTTCCTCATAACTCACAGGATGAGAAGGCTTCAGTCATTTATTCATTAAGCAAGTATTATTGAGTGCTTCATACATTCCAGGCACTGTTTTACACATTTGTTATAGCAGAGAGCAAATGGAATAGTTAATACATGCCAGGCACTGTTGTAGGCAATGAGGTATAGCATAAAAAAAACAAATAAAGTAGTTGCTCTTATGGAACTTATGCTACCCTGGGGTGGGAGACCTGAAAAACTGTTACTAAGCTTGGTCTAGTGGTTGTATGTAGAGCACACCAAATAGTGAATGTGTATTTCTTTCTAGCACTCATAAAAACTAACCACATGCTACTCATAAAACTGCCCTCAAAAAGTTCATACAGTGAGTTGGTATACTGAGCACACTGTCTGAGCGTGATGCCAATTAAGGTAGAAATCAATAACAAAAAGATAACCAAAAAATGCAGAATTCTTACATGGAACTTTTAAACCTACTTTTAGTATAATGCATAGGTTGACAAAGTCTGATAGAAACATAGAAATAGTTGGAATTAAATGGTCATAAAAATACATATAGAAATTTGTGGGCTACAACTAAACCAGTTTTTAGTAGGCCATTTATATAGGCTTAAATGGAGAAGAAATGTCCATAACTAAACATCACATTTAAAAAGTGTAATCTGTTACAGAAGGAACAGATAAAACTGAAAGAAAATGGGAGGAAATAAGGATAAAGACAGTGATTATTGAAATAAAAAACATGGATATAATAGAATAGCCCTACAGTATCTTTAAAAGCCTAAAAAACACACACACACACACACACACACACACACACACACACACACACACACAAATCAAGCTTTGTTGGGATTTCACAAGAATAGAGGAGAGAAAATATTAGAGGACTTTTTCTGCCCAACAGATTGGTGGACAATAACTGTGTCCACACTGTATGTTTCCTTCTACAAATAACTAAACATGGTGAATGTAATATAAATAAAGATAAATAAAAGTATGAAGAAGCTGGCAAGAAAGACATTCGTAGAGGCATAAAGCTGGCTCAGAACCCAGAATAGTAAGCAGAATACTGAAGCTGCCCATGCCTGAGGGCATTTGCCAAGCTAGTGAACATTGCCTCCTGCATTCTCCCTCTCATGATCTCCCTGGGACAAATCACAACTGTGTAAAGTTGGGACCCAAAAGGGCACTAAACCCTCAGTGTAAGAACGCTAGAATTAAATTCAGCCAACACAGCAACCCCAATATACCTGCTATCACAATGACTACTTCTAGAGGACAGTAAAAAAAGTTGCCTAGAAAAACAAAAAACAAAAAATAATGGTAAGTAGTTAAAGGAAAAGAAAACATTCTTATCTTTGGATTTATCACTATCAGGTGCCCCTGAATTCACACTTACCTGCATGGTCTGAAAAAGCTCAAGCTGAAGACTTAAAGTTGTGACAGGGTTAAGCAGTGACAGATGGTTGTGCTCTAGTCGCCTGCAGATACGGATCTTCTCTGGAGGGGTACTCTTTCTACTTGTGCTTTCCTCAGCGGTCCCCAACCTTTTTGGCACCAGGGACCAGTTTTATGGAAGACAATTTTTCCACGGACTGGGGTGGGGGTGGGATGGGGATGGCGAGTGATGGGGAGTGGCTGTAAATATAGATGAAGCTTTGCTTGCCCTCCCAATACAATCTGATCTTCAAATGCTTCAGATTTTGGAGATATTAGATACAGTACAAATTATGTATGTTTAACATGTTTTAAGAAATACAAAAGGAGGTTGGGTGCGGTGGCTCATGCCTGTAATCCTAGCACTCTGGGAGGCCGAGGCGGGCGGATCGCTCAAGTTCAGGAGTTCGAACCAGCCTGAGCAAGAGCGAGACCCCGTCTCTACTAAAAATAGAAAGAAATTAATTGGCCAACTAAAAATATATTTTAAAAAAAGCCAGGCATGATGGTACATGCCTGTAATCCCAGCTACTCAGGAGGCTGAGGCAGAAGGATCGCTTGAGCCCAAGAGTTTGAGGTTGCTGTGAGCTAGGCTGACACCACGACACTCACTCTAGCCCAGGCAAGAGAGTGAGGCTTTGTCTCAAAAAAAAAAAGAAATACAAAAGGAGATTGAAAATATGAGTAAGGAAGATACTATGAAAATGATCAAGGAGATATGAAAAGAACAAAGTAGGACATCTGTAAATTAATCATATAATGAATAAAATTCAGAGCCACTGGTGGGGAGGGGATTATTTGCAAAGGTCCCAAATTAGGGAGAGCTGATTTTTTCGTACTGATGGTATTCTTTCATATTTTCAGTGTTGTAAGAGAAAATAACCATAAGCCAGAAATTTATACACAGCCAAAACATCTTTCATGCATGTGGATGAAACAAAGACATTTTCAGATAAAACTGGAGAGTAATGTATGACATCGGTAGTTCTTCACCACTGGAAATACTAAAGAAAACAGGAAAGGAAAGAAAAGAATAGAAAGGACAAGGCAAATGAATCT
>CAUYRT010013169.1:0-20055 GCA_963574885.1 Lepilemur ruficaudatus | reverse complement strand
ATTCTGTTCTCTGAGATGTCCCCAGGTAAAGGCATGTCTCTCCCCCAGCTGTCCCCTGGCTTTACATCTTCCTGGGAACAGTGAGTGGTAAACTGAGCTTTCACCAGTGGGGAGGCAGCACACCCTGGCCCGGTGTGGGAGACTGAATATGGCCCCCAAAGATATCCCTGTCCTAACTCACAGAGCCTGTCCATGTTCATGTTACTTCATATGGCAAAAGGGACTTGGCAGACAGAGGTGATTCAGTTAAGGATTTGGAGATGGGGAGATTCTCCTGGATTTTCCAGCTGGGTCAAATGGAAGCCCGGGCGTCCTTACAAGGGGAGGGTGGAGGGAGACGTGACTACGGCAACGGAGAGGGTGTGGGATGTGCAGACTTGGGGGGCTTATGCCATGGAGGAGAGGAAGGGGCCACACATCGAGGAAACCAGGTGGCTGCTAGACACTGAAAAAGGCAAACTAGGTGCTCCCCTGGAGCCTTCAGAAGAAACCAGCCCTGCCAACTTCAGCCCAGTGACATGGATTTTGGACTGCCAAATACATTTGTGTTGTTTGAAGCCACTACGTTTGCAGTAATTTGTTACAGAAGAAATAGAAAATTAATATACGCAGTATGATGAGAACATCTCAGTTCACTCTGAAACGGTTGTGCCACCCAGATACGGCAAGCGCTGGTAGGGAGCCCGGGGTGGCGTGACAGGCTCATGTGTGCAGCTCGGTCACCCCACACTGCAGGGAACCACCCAGAGGTCTCCTCCGATCATTGTCCTCTGGCACAGCTCCACAGAGAAGGAGTTGGACCGAGCCAGGCTCCGAGATAAGGACATCTGTGCCTCCTGCAGTATCATCAGTTTGTCCCTGTTGCAAGAAGCAGGCAGTGGCTGGTTTGTGACACCACGCCTTACCTGTGTGGCTTTCAGTGATTGTTTTCCTTGGCAGCATCACAGCTGAGCCGCCGGGTGAAATGCGAGCAAGCAAGTTCGGGCTGCCTGGGAACTGGACACACTTGCTTATAAAACATTTCAACATTTCCAAGGGCGTATTTTCTCCCACATGTTGTGGAACACTTGGAACCAATTTAATTAGCATTGTTGATCTGTCTGGTGCTTGGGTAACTCAACCTGTACCTCAGTTCTTTCATTCACTGAGGGTCCCTTGGAGCCCACACCCTCCTCTCTAGCACCTGTGATGGGAAGCCACAGAACAGAGCAGCACATGGCAGTGGCATCCCAGAGCTGGGGTTTATAGGATTATCCTAATTAAATGTCACCCAATATCTTATCTTCAACAAACCAAAGAGCAACTAAGCCAGAGACGCCACCTTCAGATGCCTTGGCCTGTAAGAAATTCATTCTGACTCCAGATGAGTTTTAACAGTTTCAGGTGAAATATTATAACTTTCTGGGCTTGGATTTGGTAGTGAATTGTTATGGGTTAGGTCAGGGCAGGCTGTGTGGCAGTGACAATGATGTTATAAATGACAAGCTGAATTTTTTTCTAATGACATATTCTCAACATAATCCATTGCCTTTTTATTTCCCACGATTCACAGATTTTTAAACTATTCCATCCAATGCATATGGTGCCTATGTTTTATGCAAAAGAGGAGGACTCCCAGAAGCTGAAATGTGAAACACATAATTGACACTCCATGCTCTACCCTTATTAAAAGAAACACATAGCCTTGAACATTAATTTCCTGCCCATATTAGTTTCTTAGGACCACTACAGCATATTACCACAAACTGGATAAAAAACCAGAAATTTGCTCTCTCTCAGTGCTGGAGGCTAGAAGTCCCAAGTCAAGGTGTGGGCAGGGCCGTGCTCGACCGTCTCTGCCTTTGTTGTCACACGGTGTCCTCTCTGTGTCTTTGCATTGTCTTCTTGTAAGACATTTATTTTGAATCGAGCAGCCACCCTACTCCGGTATGACACCGTCTTAACTAATTACATCTGCAACCACCCAGTTTCCAAACACCATTAGGACGGAGGGATAGGACTCCAACATACCCTTTCAGAGGACACAGTTCACCTATAACACTGCCCTTGCCTGGACTTCCCAGATACATATGATTAGTGACCATTATTTTAAGCAATTCTCTCTCATGTACCTTGTCATGTCTCATTTTCTAATTTCTTTGAAAATTATTTTTAAATGATAGCTCTAAGGTACCAACACACTTGACTAATACAGAAGCAGTTTTGGTTGAATTAAGCTTTGGAAAGTTTCTTAAAGAAAAATCTGACTAAAATAGAGTATATTATTTCTCCTCCCTTTTAAAATCCTTTTATCTTTCTGCAACCTTACAGTCCATATCTTCTTGAACAATTCCAATTTTGTTGTTTTTCAGTAAAATTGTTATAGAGAGATCCCTTAAATGCAATATAATCGCAACGTTTTTAAAGGCTTATTATGCAAATTCACAAATAAGAAAACTGCCTTTGTCGAGTGTTCAGTTTAGGGATCAGAAAATTTTTCACTAACTAATTGAGATAAAAGCAGGAAGCAGGTGAGAACTCAGGCAGGAGGGCGGGCAGGAGGCACTGCTCTCTGGAGAGAGGCTGGGCTGGGACGGGGAAAGCAGGAGTGGACCAGAGGGACATCCAGCCGGTGTCCCTGTGGGTGCCATACCACTGACAGGAAGGACACGATGATTTTATAACTTAGTTCTCAGAGAAAATATGTCCCTCCCGTTTTTTGTTTTTTTTTTTTCCTGGTAATGAAATGTCAGAGGAAGAAACTTGAAACCAAGACTGGAAAAGGAAATAGTCCAAGCATTGGCACTAGCTCACACAAAGCCCATTGGCTGGGGTGAAACCAGTGAGGAGGGCAAAAGGGCCAGGGCACTTGCACGAGCCTGGTGGCAGCCTCCCCGCCTCTGTCCCAGCATGAGAGCGGGCCCTGGGCCAAGGCCTTCGGAGTCCCTTTTCACAGATCAAGCCAGGTATCAAGAGGATATAGAAGGAAGAAAAATTCAAGATATGACAGGAGAGGAGATTTTTCTCTCAACAGGAAGCTGGGAGGAAAGACATCTAAGTGACAAAGAAAGGAGAAGCCAGGAAGAGAAACAGGTCTGTGATGTGGGGCAGCCCCTCGGGGACCCTGACATGGAAGCTGTAGTTGCAACGGGGAAAGGGGGAACAGCTACGAGAGTTTGGGCATCGAGATAGTCCCATCAAAAGCCGGGCACCAGGCCCCGCCTCAGGCACTTGGGCTGCAAATGCGCTCCCTAGAAGCTTATTGTCAGACGTGCAAATAGTGACGGCATTGCAGGATGATTTCCATGGTGGAGTCATGGTCAAAGGGCTTGGGAGAGGACTGCTAAGCATCTCTGCCGCACCTCTCAGACTCAGCACATTGGAGGTGAGTCTTTACAGAAGAGGAAGCATTTGCTAGAAGGTCAAACAGAGGAGGGGTATTCTCAGCAGACACTGTGGCTGGCAGGTCCGTGCCATACTGGGACATAGACTGAGCTGGGACATAGTCCCTCGGTGGGACTGAGGGTGGCACAGCAGGGACCTCGATGAAGGGTTTTGACACCAGGAAAGGACACTAGGCATTGTGTGGAGCCCATGGGGTGCCATGACAAGTTCCGGGGAGGAAAGCAACATTATCTGACCTGTGGGACATGAAGATCTGTTTGGACTCTTTTTGAAGGTTGGCATGGAGTGGGAGAAATGGAGTCAGGAGGCTTGAGATGAGCCCACTGCCTCCCTGCATCTGAACCAAGGTTTTGGCAGTGGGACAGGGTGGGGAGAGGGGTTGGTTAGAGGCAGGGGTGGGTCCATTTAAGAGAAAGAGTCAACAGTGCCTGAAAAGTGGGGGAAAGAAGCCCCTGCAATAATGCCTTCATCTCTGGCCAGCTGCGTGCAGTGCTGCAATCCACTGGGATGGGAAATAGAGGACGAACCCCTGGAGTGCACTGCTGCTCACAGAGGAAGATGACGTGCAGCCATGAGGTGCAGAGTGCGACGGGTCTGCCTAAGGCACATCCAAGAGGAGATGCGCGTCTGAAGGTCAGGAGAAAGGTCTCTAGAGAAACAGAGAGAGAATTTAGCGTAATGAGCACATAAGAGATAGTTGAAAACCTGGTTGTGAACAAAATCACTCAAGCTGAGTAGGAAGAGTAAGGAAAGACCCTAGAGTGCAGGGGACAGAACCTGGGGACGCCTATATTTGATGGTCTGGCAGAAGCAAAAAGAAAAACCCACAAAAGAGACTGAGAAGAGGCCAGAAATACCATAAAGACCAAGAAAGTGATGTCAGGAAAATTGAGTAAAGAGGTTCAAGAAAGAGGGAATCCGCTGTACCAAGTGCCAAAAGGAGTCAAGTTTCCATTGGATTTGACCACAGACAGGTACAGGACAGTTACTGGTGTGGCGAGTGTGGAAGTCAGCTTTCAGTGGGCGTCATGAGCGGAGGCGAAACGGAAATGGTGAGCGGAGGCAGAGAATGAAGCCCCTTCATTTTTATTGTTATTTTTAATTGGCACATAGTAACTATACATATTTATGGGGTACAAGTGTGACATTTTGACACATGTATATAATGTGCAATGGTCAAATCAAGGTGATTAACATATCCATCACCTCAAACATTTATCCCTGTGTGGGAAACGTTCAAAATCCATGGAGCTCATTCTTGCTAGATGCTTGGCTAAGACTTAGGGAGAGAAATAGAGCTACGAAAAAAAATAGAGGCAAGAGAAAGATTTTTATTGTTGTTGTTTGTTCCAGGATGTGAAAATTTTGAGTATCGTTATCTGCTAAGGGAAAGGAGCCAGTAAGTGGAGAGAGATGTTTGATATGGAAACAGAAGGGTGGACTAATGGAAGGAATTCTCTGAAACAGGACGTTAATGGACAGGATGGAAAGCAGCAGGAGGAGAAATTCACTTCCGAGAGAGGAGAAAGCCCATCAGAGAGCGGGGGAGGAGGAGGAAGAAGGAATATAATGTAGGCCCCTGAGCAGGCGGGGCAGGAGAGAGCAGGAGAGTCACTGTCAGCAGTGACAATTTTCCTAGAGAAGTAAGACACCAGGGTATCTCCTGAGAAGAGGGCGTGAGATCAGCTGGAGGCAGCGCTCAGCAGGGGGGAGGACGGTTGGAGCAACCACCGTGGGGTTAGGGACAGGCGCAGGAGCACTGCCAGGAGGGCTTGAGAGCGCCGGGCTCGGATGTCACAGAAGTGGAGGGGCGCCGGTTCACACCGATGTGAGATTCATTGGCATTACTCCGCCACTGGTTTCAAGGAGAGAAGGTGCAAAGCTGAATTTAGTCCAAGCTTGTTGTTCAGCAGAGAACAAGGGCCAGGGATGTTGAGGGAGCCGGTAAGAGAGCGGTTGGAATGCGTACCATGGGGTCTGGGCTGGAAAGGAAAACAGTGACGGTAAGACGTGGCTCATCGCACCTGCAGAATGCGGAGACAAGAGTCGGGGCTCACAATGGATGGGTCATGGTGCTTTTCTTCAGGGCGTTTGCCTGAGTTGGTTGTCACCCAACCTTTAGTGAAGCCATCATTCGGTTGTTGCTCCCCGGCAGGCGCAGGCAGCACACGAGGGGGCCCGTGTCTGTTTGGACATCACTGCCTCCAGTGCCTTGCACGGTCCCCACCACACACTAGGTGCTAATTCCTTTTTGCTTAGTATTTAGGGACAGCTGGAAGGTCTAGGAGAGACGGGATTACAGCCCCAGAGGCACATGGACACTCTCACAGGTGGAATATTTCCAAGGGATGATGAGATCCAAGGTGGGCAGCTGCGATTGGCGGCTAAAGTAGAGTGGAGGCAGAGGGCTGTGAGTTAACGAGGGACACGCAAACACACGCGTGAGGGGTCGGTATGGGGGTCTGGGGGCAGAACCGCAGAGCTAAGGGAAGGTGGACACTTCTTCGTGGCCCTACAGTACGCAAGGAATGGGACGTGAGAGAATAAGCGGCTGCAACTTGGCAGGAAGTGATGCCCTCAGCTACGGGCAAGGAAGCTGCTCACGTGGGCGGCGACCCCATGCATGATGGGCTAGGGAGGACAGAGACGTGCCGATGGGAAAACCGACACGGCCGTGACAAGCTGAGCAGGAACAGCACCGGGAGACAGGAGAACAGGGGTGTCAGGGGGCTGGAGCTGGAGGGGGTGAGAGGCCAGGATCAAGCAGTTTCACGCTCCGATGAGAAATTGATCTAAAACCTACTTAAGTGCTGAACCCGCTGTTTGGCTGCGGAGGTGACTCTGACGGCGACTTGTGTCTGGTTCTTACTGGCTGGAGAGGATGCTTGCTGGAATGAGGAGAGGTCATCCGGGCCAAAATAATAAGCATAAAGAAAAATATTATTCAGTCCATGGGCACCTCTCCATTTTAGGGAGAAATGAGCCGTGCAGATCAATTATGGTGCTCCTGATTTCGTCTTTTCAAAATCCCTCTTTCAAAATCTTTTCCCCTCTGCACTAGTAGTCAGAGTCAGGCCTGCCTTTGCTGGTAACATCTGTGTAACTGAGTTGATGGTCTCCCTGGTCATCACTGCAAACACTTCTAGGTAAAAAAAGGCACGTATTATAGCATTATTTTTAATAAGCCTGTGACCCAACTAGTTCTAGTCATTTACTTTTTACCAAACCAAACCAAACAAAACAAAAAAACCCCCAACTTTTGGATTTGGCATTACCTTTTTGCATTTTCTAATTCAATAATTTCTGTTTTTATCTGTATTTCATTTCTTCCTTCTGCTTTTCTTTTGGCATGTTTTGTCCTTTTTTATTTTTTTTATTTTTTGAGTTGTATATTAATTCACTTCTTCCTATTTTTTCTTTTTGGATTGATTTCAATACTTTAGACTATAAATTATCCCATGAGCTCTGCTTTACCTATATTCCATAGGTTTTGTTATTGCTGTTTTCTAGAAATTTTATAATTTTGATTTATCTTCTATATATCGACAGTATTTGATAAGCCTGTTTTAAAGTTCTTTAATAAAAATATTCCAAACATACACAATAGTAGAGAAAATAATATAATGAATTTCCATGTACCCTTCACATAGCTTCAACAATTACCAATATGATTAATCTTAGTTTATCTTACCCCAAATCCCAGACAGCTTATCATTTTATCTATAAATATTTGACTATATAAATAAAGAGATGTTTAATTTCCTAATGGAAGGGACATTTTGTTTCTGGCTTTATTATTAATGTCTGATTTTATTATATAATGATCAGAGAATATTTTCAATACTATGTATACAGTCTTGGACTATCTGTAATTCACAAATGTTATGTGGTTACTTGAAGAGAAGATACATTTTCTAGATCTAGGATATAGAGTTCAATATGTATCATTAGATTTACCTTACTTAATGTCATGGACTAGAAGAAGTAGTCTACTAATACAGTTTCTATCTACTTCTCCTTGTATCTCTTGTAATTTCTACTTTATGAATGAAGCAGCTATGTTATTTGATATAAATATCCCTATTACTATTATAGCTTCTTGATAATTACACCTGTTAGCATTATAAAATGCCTTATTTAGTGTGAAATTTTCTTTGGCCTGAATTCCATCTTCTCTGATATTAAGACTGAGGCCTCCTCTACTTTCTTTTTATTTGTATTGGCTTGTTTGACTATAGTTTATCTTTTTATTTTCAATTTTGATTACACTCTTCTTCTAAATACCTTAGGCCCTATTATATGTAAGCAATCTTATCAGTCAAGGTTTTTAGTGTCAGAATCCACTTTGGTAAGTTGGAGCAGAAAATAAATTTATCAAAGGGTATTAGATAGCTTACAATATTTTCAGGAGAGCCAAAGAATTAACCCAAGGGGCTATGAAGCAGGGGACAATATCCCTTCACCCCACAGGACTTGTCTTAGGCATGACCTCATCACACGTGGCACTGGCTCCGCAGCTCCCACCCCTGACACGGAGAACAGACGACTACACTGGGACCTCTGCCCCTGCTGCTCTGAAAGCTGGGGCCTCCCTACCACACCACCTGTCCCTTGCAGGAAGAGATTTCACACAGCGCCCCTTTCTCGTGCTGCCTTCTCCCGAATAAAAGTCTGACTGACAGAACCCTGGTCAATTCACTGGCCCTCACTTCAAGGGAGACTGGACATTGAATTCTGGTTTCTACTTTGGGGAGGAGAATTCATAATATGGGGATTTCCCCCAAATAAAGGAGGCCGTATTTGTCACAAATACGATACATACCTTTTACAATAGTGTTACTGCAGTTCAGATATAGAAACTTAGCTTTTAACTAAAAATAGTTCAAGAATCTATAATGACATAATCCCCTGATATAATTTTTATGTTGTCTTTTTTTGGTATTTGAATGCACACAGGGTGATCTCTAAAAAGGTTCCTACATTTACCAGAAAATAATGTGTGATTGCAAGTTTTGCCTTTTCTTTCTTACATCCGTTAGGACGACATCTTCTTCCCTGTTTCTGTATCTTAAATTCTTATTCCAGGCTTATAATTTCTTCCCCAGGATGCTAGAATCTCTTCCGATGGCTCCCTCCCTCTTCCTTGTTCTTTCTCCAAGCCATGCTACGTCCCACTCAAACAAACCCTCTGGCATTGTGTTCTGGCAGCCTGGGGTGAGGGTCTGTGCTTTGTATGAGCTCTTGGTCCTTCCAGGTTTGGCGAACACAAGCTGTGTGAGCACGTCCTGCTGCGTGGTGTGTGGGGGTCGGGGGACACAAACACAGGTGAGATACGGCCCAATACCAAGGGGCTCTCAATCCAGTGGGGAAGACAGACAACCAACAGGAAAAGACAACACGGAGTGCTACAGCTGCGGCACATAGAAAGGGCAGAAAGGTACCCAGACCAGCTGCTGGGCAGAGGTGATCTACAGAGGCTCCAGGAAGAGGGCCTTGCATAGGACACTGAAGGACAAACTGAACTTACCCAGGAAAAAAATGGGTATTATGAACATAAGAAACTATCTGCGCCGAGGTAGGTAGGCATGACGGTATTTAGTGCTCGGAGGGCAAACTACAAGTGTTTTAATACTAGACCATAGGTAGCCTAAAATACCGTAGCAGGGAGGACTGGAATCTCAGGGCAAGATATGATGCAAGGGGAGTCAGGATGCTTTTCTTAAAGCTAATGGGAAGCAACCGAAAGCTTTGAAGCATTTTAGAAATATCACCCTAGCAACAGCGTAGCATATAGAATGGATTAGAGCAGCTTTCTGATGACAGGCGAAAAGGAGGCTCTTGCAGAAACCCCTGGGAGAAATGACAGGATGGCAGTGGGGCGTCGGGCTGAAGAGGTGTCAAGAAGGAACCAACAGAACTTGGCATCTATGGGATGTAGTCAGAGCAAAGCAGAGGCCAAGAAAGTCCTGAGGATTTCTGTCTCGAGTGTCTGGGGGAAAGAATTCTATTAATAAATTGAAGCTGCGGGAGAGACAGTGTTGTTTTGCATGTCCCAAGTGTCGGACACCCAGATGGAGTGACCCAGCAGGAATGTGGGAGTGAATAAACACAAGCTGAGGCTGAAGCCACAGGGACGGGATGCCTGGGGCAGGCTGCGGAGCTGAGCGCGGGCTGCACATGGGAGACACCTGGGACACTCTGGCAACTGCTCATCTGGGCCCCACCCCAGAGGGTCTGATGTCCAAGGCCTGAGCCTCAGGAAGACCTTCCCCAGGGGAGTGTCACAGGCGGCCTAGCTCAAGAGCCACGTGTGGAGACAGGGGTGCCAGGCCTGCCATGCCCCACCCCATGCCATGATTTACCTGCCAGGCAACCCCGGAGAGTCACTAACCTTCTTGGTCTTAAGTTTCCTCCTCTAGAAATGAAGATCGTATCACTGAAAAGAATCATGGATATTAAATAAGATAATGTGTGAGCAGTGCCTAACACCGTTCCCGGTACACACTGTTAATACAAACCAGACAAGTGTCAGGACTCGCTAGAGGATCCCGTCTGAGGAAGGGCACACTCCCAGCCTGCATGCCCCGGAAAGAAACCAGGCTTTCTGCTTAGAAGGGAAATAAGGAATCTCCTGCATGTGTAATGAACAGAATGACGCCTCTCTATGTGCACACAATGTGGGTGGCTCCGATCCTCACACGACAGTCTTCAGAACTCAGTGCGACACGCAGCAGGCAGTACGATGTCTCGGCGCTGAGAGCAAGGCTCCGGCAGCTGTGACTCTCGGTTGAGATACGATGCTGGAAACGCACAGGTCCATTCATGCACATAGTCGCTGGACACCTATTTATGAAGCACCTTGTGTGCAGGAAGGGCGTCTGTCAGGCATCCTTCACCCTCTCGTCAAACTCGATTTGGTACCTACTCTGCCAGGCACCACTGGGTTCCGAGGAAACAATAGCAGGCGAGAAAGAGACGGTCTGTACCTCTGATGGGGACAGATCCATTTCCTTGACCCCTGTCTAGTCCCTTCCCTCGTAACATCAGAACAGCCACCACCATTTCCACCCCATCATCTCTCTCATGGGTTTTGGCAGGAGCCTCCTAATTCTTCTGCCTGTCACCAACAGCAAGATCCGCCAATCCATCCTGCCATCGGAGACCAGATTATTTATCCGATAATCACTCAGATCAATGTTAAATAACTGTGGCTGTAGGTTACAACAGAGGCACATGATACTATGGGACCATAGGTTAGGGGACTTTGATCAAGTACAGAGGCCAGAAAGGCTTCTCTGAGGAAGTGACAACCACACCGAGAAAAGTGGGGGTTGACGAAAGTGGAGAAGGGGAGAGATTTCTCAGGCCTCCAGGCCCATCTTCAAACAACACCCTCAGCCTGACACACCCCCGCCACCTGGGCCTGTAGCAAGCACTGCTTGTCAGGCTAGACTCAACGCAGAGCCACCTTCTCCTGGAGGTCTTCCCTGACTGCACCCTGCTCCCCAGTCATCCCTCCTTGTATCACTGCCACCCACTGGTCATCACCACCTCTACCCTTTCGTGCAAGAGACTCTGGTGGCTGAGCCTGTGTGCACTGGCTGGTGCAGGCAGGTCTGCTCACCACTCTGCCCAGCAGCTACAACACCAGAGAGAGAGATTCATATTCAGGAAGGGGCTGACACAATTCCGTAGGCTTGGCAAGTCCACAGTCTGCAGGGTGGGTGGGCAGCCTCAAGACGCAGGGAAGAGTTGGTGTTGCAGCTCGAGTCCCAAGGCAGTCTGGAGGCAGAATTCCCCCTCCTCAGGCCACCTCAGCTTTTGCCTCTCAATGCCTTCAACCAGTTGGGCGAGGCCCACCCACATTGCAGCGGGCCACATGCTTTACTCAAAGTCTACTGATTTCAATGTTAATCTCATCTAAAAATATCTTCACAGTGACATTCAGACTGATGTCTGACCAAATACCTGGGTACCAGGGCCTAGCCATGTTAACACAGAAAATTAACCATCATGCCACGTAAAAACAGGTGTTTGCTAAATGTTTGTGGAATCAGTGAATGAAATCTGCTCGTCTATACCTCTCTTCCCCTTTCTCTTCCTTTCCTCCCGCCTTTGTCTGCCTCCTTTTGCATGCCTTTCCTATTTCTCCCACTTCCTTCTACATGCTTGCTTTCTTTTGTGTGTGTCTCTCTCTCTCCCTGCGGTTTCTTCCAGGTGTGTGTGGCCGGTGCCAACAGCTGAGGAGATACACACGGCGGAGGTTAAGCAGGACAGCACCGGCGGGGGCCACACTGACCCTGAAGAACATCTCTCTTGGCAGGCAAGAAACCACACGGGAAGGGACTTGCCAAGGGCCCCCAGGTCTCCGGCAGCCTGTGCTCTTTCCACTAACTGTGCCAAACACTGGGATGAGGAAGGCTGAGAAGGGACAAAAGGTCCCTGCGGGAGAACTTACCCGGTACAACCTGCACTTCCAAGAGCCCACACTACCCTGAGCTGGCGCTGCTCCCGCAGGCAGAATGTGCCCGCTCATGCTGGGAGTCAGAGAAGCCGGGGCACCCAGCGCAGGTGTCAGAACCAGGGTGCTTACCCACCCCCCGGGGGTGGCTTACTCACCCACTCTCACCCGGATCTCTGAGGCAAAGGGCTTCAGATCTGCTTCCCAAGACTCACTCCTGTCCCACCACCTCCTGAGCAAACACAATCAAGCCCCACCTACCTTCCTCCGCTTGCCCTCCCTCCTTTTGACAAACATTTATTGAACACTTTCTCCATGCCAGGTGCTGTGCCCATGTTAGGGATACAGAGATGAATAAGCCAAGCTCCCAGTCTTGGGGCACTCACGCTGGCGGAGGGGACATCCCTGTGTGGCACAGCAAGACAGTGACATGCTCCGTGCAGGGCATGCCAACCTCCAGCCTAGAATTCCCCGTGGGCTGGTCTCCTGGGAAGCCCTGCGGACGTGCCGAGTCCCTATCCACTGATACTGTCATCCAACCCTTGCAATTTATACATAAAAATACTGCAGCCAGAGAGGCGAGGTGTCCTGCCAAGCCGGGTGTCCAAACAGCTGTCCAAAGCTGAATCCAGTTTCCTCTTTTAGCCAGCAGCCTGTCTAGCCGGGCTGCCCTCCTCTTAGGGATCCGTGGGCAGTTTCAACCACTAGAGGGCACCAAGCAACCCGCAATCCGTCCAAATCTGCTGCGTCTTGAAGCAGCCTCAGCCCCAGGTCACTCTGCTCCCAGGTCCCTGATGATACCAGTGTTTTTTATCTTTTCTCAAAATGAGCCCTGTAGTTCAGGCAAGATTGACATTGGCTGCACAGACTTTACTCTTGAGCTTGTAAGAAGTTAAGGAGTGAGGGAGTCGAGCTGTCCTAATACAAAGAAAAGGAGCCAAAGATTGTCTTACAAATAAATATGTCAGAACCAATGACATAAGAGATTTTTTAAAACTTTTCTCATTACCCTGACCATCTGCCAATATCTACTGTCAATATGTAACCACAACATACCCTTGCATTATTGACCAGATACTATACAGCAATGGTATCAAATAAATGAGGAACCGTGGAATCACCTGAGGGTTTTTTTTTTTTAAGATACAGATCCCAGGGTCACACTCACAGTGATTCTGTTTAATAATCCTGGGTCTGTGCTGGGTCCCAGGAATGTGTGTTGTCAAAAGGCTTCTGGTGTGTAAAAGAGTTCGGACCATTGCTATAGAACTGGAGTGTCAGAAATGGGGAGAGCGACAGGGAGAGACAGAATTGAATTCAAATGTCTGATGACTTTTGGGTGACTTGCACCTCTGGGGACTGTAAGAGGGACAACAAATCTAAAGGTCACGGGACATATTGAGAATGTGCCCCTGCTTTGCTGAGCAGCAGCTACATTTGGTCTTTGGAAGGTGGGTGCGAGTCTCTTGGCTGAGTCTCTCCCGTGACTTCTAATCTCAGTGTGATCAAGGCTATACAAGGCCAGGCGTCCTGCTGGAAAGGATACTGGTTTTGGAGTTCGACCAGCCTCAGTGTGTATCCAGCTCTACCACCTAATGGTTATGTGCCTTGGAATCAAGTGCCCTTGAATTCCCCAAGCCTCAGTTGTGTGATCTGCAAAATAAACACAATACTCATCCCATTGCTGCGGGGATGTCGGGCAGTGTGGTCAGCAAACACTTAGTGCCTAGGAGCACAGTGCCTGGGAGGTAAGAGGTGCTGCCGCATGTTGCCATTACTCACCCAGGGAAAGAAGAACAGGACAGCAGCACCACTGCCCCCTGCCAGGCCCCAGTGCCCAGGGCTGTCTCAGATCTGTGTCACAAGACACACCTGAGTCAACTCCAGCTGGTAGATGCCCAAGAGGGCTGCCTTTTCTAGCATGCAGTCTGAATTCCACACCCAAGAGACGCTCACATCTACAAAGTCTACATCAAGGAAAAAGAGGAAAGAGAGTCTGAGCTTCCCTTTCTGTTTCTACCACTCTTCAAAGACTTGCAGTGTTTGGTGACGACATCTGTGTTGTGTTCACCCCAATGGCCCCTGTAGTCCTGTGAGCATTTCTGGATCTCTCCTATGTCAGGTTCTGCTGACCTCCTCCTCCTTGAAGCCATCTGTGCCTTAGCCCTAGGAACCCTGGAGCCCTCGAGCTCTCTCCCTCCCTCCCCTCCCCTTGGCCTTCCTGGGGGCTGTCCTCCCCTACTGCCTGACCACCAGAGTCCCCTGGGATTCCATCCTGGGCCCTGTCCTCCTCCTCTGAGCTCTTCTTGAGTGATTTCTTCCCCTCCTGCCTATCAGCCCCTGTAAGTGACTCTGCCCTTTTTTCCCTGACCTTGAGTTTCATATCTCAACTGTCCTCTGGGCTTCCATTTATAGTGTGTCTATTTGAACTTTAGAATCAACACGTCCAAAACTAAATGCATCATCTTCTCCTATACCCTCTGCCCCCGTATACATATCACCCCCACACAAAATGATCTCTCTTCCTCTTTATTGCCAGTCTCAATAAAGAGAGTCACCATTTGAGCCCATTCCCAGACCAGAAATCCAGCAATCATCTTCCCCATCCTTCTCCCACCCAGTTTAATCCTTTCCCAAGCCTCCCTGATTTTCTCTCTCCAACATGCTCAGCCCAGCCCTAACCTTATCATCTTTACCGGAACCACTGTGACATAAGGAAGTTAAACTCCTTGGTGCCAGGTCCACCTGCCCCGTGACACACTCTTCCTCCAGATTCATGATCCAGTGAGCCAACACTGTGGTTTCCTGAGACCAGGGAACTCTTCATGCCCTTGAGCTCTGGTTCATGCCAGACCCTCGACTGAATGCCCCTTCCTGCCTGCCTGCTTGGCTTCCTCTACACATTGTCATGGGTTAAATTGTGCCCACCTCCCTCACCAGAAAGCATGTCCACCCGGAGCCTGAGAACATGAACTTATTTGGAAAAGGGTCTTTGCAGATGTAACAAAGTTAAGGATCTCAAAATCATCCTGGCTTGTCCAGACAGAACTAAATCCAATGACAAGGGTGCTTACAAGAAGAGAAGATGACACAGAGGAGGAGACACGAGAGAAGGCGCCATGTGACAATGGTGGGGGAGCGAGGGGCTTGGGGGTGATGTTGCCACAAACCCCAGGACACCTGGAGCCACCAGAAGCTGGAAGAGGCAGGAATGAACCTCCTGTAGAGCCTTCGGAAGGAGCGTGGCCCTGCCGACACCGTGATTTCTGACTTGTGGCCTCCAAAACTGTGAGAGAGTAAATTTCCTTTGTCTTAAGTCTGTTTGTGGAATTTGTTGCGGCAGCTCTAGAAAATGAATACGTGCACGCCTCAGGACTCGGTTCCCGTGACATCTCCTCCAGCAAGTCTTTCCCTCGCTGCCCCTGCCGTCAGCAGCTCACCTCAGCTCCCCGCGTCTGCCTCACCCTGTGAACTCCCGAAAGGTGGCGACTGGGTTCTGCCCATGGAAATGTGAGGGCCCTGCACCACGCCAGGAACTTAACAGGTGCTAGGCCAGATCAACGCAGGAGGGCCTCAGCCCCCGGCACCTCCTGTGGCCCAGGCCCGATGCCAGGATCTTCACAAACACGAACGCAACAAATGGTCCCATATGCCTAGATGTAGGTGCCATCATGGATGCTTTACAGGTGGGGAAACTGAGGCTCAGTGACTTGCCCTAGACCACTCCCTGGAAACAGTCAAGATGCACACTCAGATCTCTGCAAATCTCAGGTCCCAGTGCGCTAGACCATGGTCTGTCCCAAAGCCCAGGACCAATCAGAAGAAGGGGGTGTGGGAGGAGAGTGGGAAAGACCCGGTCTGACTAGCTGCCATGGGACAGGGCTGCCATCTGCGTGCATGTGTGCATGTGTGTGCACGTGTGTGCACATAAGTGGTAACAAGGTCGTGGGTTAGTAAACTAAAGAGAATCTAACTCATAATGCAGCACACGTATATCACAGCAGCATCACTTCTGAGGCCTGGGAGCAGCTGCCTGTGGCACAAGGATGAGGAAGGACAAAGAGGGAGAAGAAAGGGAAGGGGGAGAGGACGAGGGATTCTCTGCTCAAGTGTTGAAACGAAACACATTTTCCTTTCATCTCCTTCCTCTTCCTCTTGGCCATGCCTCTGCCCTTTCTGGTGGCCTTGCCGTTGGTGTCTGTCTCAGCTTCCACGATGACACTTCACCAAGCATAAAAGGCTAAAAAGTGATGCCAAAAGATATCCAGATCCAATTCCTAGAACTGGTGAATATTACCTTATATGGCAAAAAAGGACTTTGCAGGTCTGATGAAGTTCAGGATGCTGAGATGCAGATATTATCCAGGTGGGCCCTAAATGCAGCCATAAGTATCCTCGTGAGAGACGGCCCAGGGGAGGCTTGGCCCTCAAGAAGAGACACGATGTGACCGTAGGGTCAGAGAGTGGAGCGCTGCAGCCCAGCCACCGAATGCCAACAGCCATGAAGCCGGAGAGGCATGAAGACACAGATGCCCCTCTGGACACTCCAGAGGGAGGGTGGCCCTGCCGACACCAGAATTCCAGCCCAGTGCCACAAGTCCAGACTTCCAAACTCCGGACTGTGAGAGAATATAGTTCTCTTGTGTTAAGCCACCAAGTCTGTGTTCATTTGTCCCTAGCCACAGGAAACAAGGACACCGGGTCTTCCCAAACTGCTTTCATCCCAATCAAAACTTGTTTTCTCGACAGCTTCCTTTAGTTTGGTGTTGGGGGGAATAAAATCTGGTGATTTCAATCACTCTAATGACAGCCCCTTCGTGCTCTCAGAGGCAATTAAGTTTTTAAGGGGAGGGATTGTAACTCCTCAAATTAATCTCTAATTGGCTAGCTTAATGTAAAGAAAGGAAGTGAACTAAAACTGCAAGCAGCAGGGCGCAGGTGTAGGCGGGTGAACCAACCATGGGCACATTTGCCCGCTCAGGAGTGGAGCTCTGCTCTCGAGAGTTGCCTCTTTTTTCTGGTTCTTTTCACACAAAGGGACGTGTAGATTCGTCAGAAGCCCTGTGTTTGCTCTCAGTGGCTCCGGTGTCACCCAGCCAGCACCTGGCTCATAGTGCCTGCCAGATCCTGGTGGGGAATTCATGATGATGAAGGTAATCTCAGATTGCCAGAGAGGCAGGGTAGAGTCCCTGGCATAAGTTCTGGAGCATAAGTCACCTGCTTGCAGAGGTTGGTGGTATGTCAAACGCCCGCAGCTTGATTCCCGCCCATAAGATGGAACCCCTTATCCACATTACTATAATTTCTTGATTTATAACTGTATTAATAATATATTTATAAGTAATTTATTCATACATCTCTCCTAAACCTGAATCTTTTCCCTAGGTTCCCCAAAGTCTATGCAATTTACAATAATTTCTTACTTTCAGCAACATGGTACCTCTAGTTCCTTGTGAACGTTAGCCCTGTAAAATAGATGAAATCTTTCTGTGAAGTGCTAACCTCCCTGAGAGCTGTATAAAGAACCCCCCTCAACACTCTGAGCCAAAGCTCCGCAGCGATAACTTCTGGATGGTTGCTCAGGTTAACACAGAGCAAGAAGCTATAATTGTTAGCGCAAAAAGGAAAGCCAATTGCCTAGAATAATCAAGGCCCATAACGACACAATTCACAGCATCTGCATCATACATTCTAAGTTATATTAACATCAAAATGTGAAAAACAACACCTCCGTACATCCTGCCATCTCCCTAAAAGTATTCTTTCTCAACAGTCGTATTTATACTCCCTCCACTTAGTGCTTTTAAAAGTCCAAAAATAAATTGCAAAATATGACCAAATGACAGACTTTCTATAGATTTAGCTCCAGCATCAATGCCAAAATAATCCTCAAAGTCCCTCTTCCAGTTTTCCTTCATTCAATAAAACTGTATGGAGCATCTACTACTTGCAAACCTTGGAGACACATGCAAGAAATAAATCACTGCATATTGAAGTAGATGGAAGTTTTGCAAATACCCTATGGAATATTTGAACAAGCAGTGCTGCGAAACCCACGGGAAGCCTTTCAATCTATGCAGTTAATTAGTTAGGAAAACCTGAAAGTTCTCTCTACCTTTGCTCTCCAGCTGCCCTTCTGGGGTGGCGACTCCCACCTGGGATTTGCTCCTCAGGAAGCTATCAGATCTTAAAGCAGCAAATGGAGACCTCCCACTGCAGCTACAGCTGTGCTTCTCAAACTGTGCAGTGCATACACATCGACTGGGAATGTTGCTCCAATGCACATCCTGATTCCACTAGGTCAAGGGAGGAGCCCCCGATTCTGCATTTCTAATGAGCTCCCAGGTGGTGACAACCCTACTGGTCTGGGGACGACATTTCAGGAGCGAGAAATTGGAGCACTTTGTTTTTACTCAAAACAAAACTGACTTCTGAAGGTGTGAGATTCTAGTGGCTTGCGTGTGATGTTTTCAAGCCTTCCCCATAAGGGTAGAGAAACTGAAGGCAGTTGGACTATTGGACAGTTGTGGTGCCGATGGATGACCGTGGTTTCAGTGCTGCTACCTTGCTGAGCAAAAACCGTCAGGTAGTTACCCTAAAGACAGAGCTAGACAGCAAAGAACTAAGCTGCTTCCCAGACCAGAACAAAGGGGAGAAGAACGAAAGCCCTGGGGAAACTGCTTTATCATGGATACAGGTCTCCTGTGTCCTGGGTTTCCTTCAGGTTTGGGGTTCACCCTCAGTGTGTGTCTTCATGGTTGAAGAGTTTGCAGTTTATCCCCAAACCCCTCTCACGGTCACCTGACTGCACTGACAAGCATCTCCCAGCAGATGCTTCCTGTCGGTGTCATTGTCGGGCTGAGAACACTGTTGGTGACCAGAGGGAGCAGAGGAATCGGGGTGCCAAGTAAGGAAAAGTCCAGAGAAGTTGCCAACCCAACAGGATCGCATTGCCACCCACAGCTGCTAGCATGGGCACTGAGAGTGACTGTCGTGTTGAGGCTGCTGCACTGGGGCCATCAGTACGGAGATTTTCTTCTTTCTTAGAGGACAAGTCTGTGGAAGGCAGGGCCATGTCCCTTTCTGCTTAGTATTGCCAGTGCTGGTCACTGTGGGTGCTGTCATCACTGGACCTGGGGAGGGGATGAGCAGGGGAAAGGGGGCACAAGGACACAGCTGATGCCTCTTGGCCATGACCACACATGCCAAGGGCCACAGGTGACCCATAGAACGTCTGCCCGTCCTAAACCTCAGGGATCTGACTATACCCTCCTTCACAGCAACAGAGCAGTAAGCGAGGCCATGGGCCCTGGAGGTCACACAATGAATCAACAAACACTTGGTGAGAGGCTTTGCACAGCAGCTGGCTATGTGCCACGGAGCAGTCCCAGGCTCCTCATGGCTCCTTGGGTTCCTCGACCATGAAGTGGGGTGTTGGGGTCAGTGCTTTTGGGGGTCCTTTCAGAGGGAGCAGCCTGGAATCCTAATCACTTCCCAATGGAGCCAGGCATGTGGTTCCCTTTAGGCCTTGTGTTCCTGGACTTGAGAAGTCCTGCAGAGGCAGCCACAGGCTGACGAGACTCCTCATGGGTCCTCACTTGGATGAGGTCCCAGTACTGCCCATGGGTCTAGGACACCTGCTCTGTGTATTGGAGGTGAGGGGTCCAGGGAGGGATTTGAGGTCATACAGAACTCTTTGTCCTAGAGCAACTGGGCTGAAATTACTGTATTCTTTTCTTTCCATTCATGTTCCCTTCTCCCCCTCCCAACCCCACAAATCCTCAGTTTCTAAAAATTGGAAAGAAACATGCAAGAAACCATCTTTCAGTATTTGGAAGATACATGTCAAACCCATGGAGCTAAGAAATACCAGAAGAATCAATGCAATCCCAATTAAAATACCATCATCATTTTTCACAGATATAGAAAAAATAATTTTACGCTTCGTATGGAACCAGAGAAGACCCCATATAGAAAAAGCAATCCTAGGCAATAAAAACAAAATGGGAGGTATCTATTTACCAGACTTCAAACTATACTACAAGGCTATAGTAATTAAAATATCTTAGTACTGGCACAAGAACAGGGACATTGACCAGTGGAACAGAACAGAGAACCCAGATATAAAACCATCCTCATATAGCCATCTAATCTTCGACAAAGCAGACAAAAACATACACTGGGGAAAAGAATCCTTATTCAATAAATGG
>CAUYRT010013167.1:0-14665 GCA_963574885.1 Lepilemur ruficaudatus | reverse complement strand
CACTAGCAGTCCGAGATGCAAGGGAGGGGAAAGTTAGCCGCTCCACCTACCCTTGTCGCTGGTCTCCAAGCTTCTCGTGGGCTTTCTCCTTCCAGTTCTCCTCCACAACCTCCTCCCGTGGAGTCTCTCGTGGTCTCAGGTATCCCTCCTTCTGACCCTCGTCCGATGTCTGCTTGTCTGCTTGCTTATTTCTGCCGCTTTCTTCTAAAATTTGTCTTTTTTGCGGAGACACTCTGGCTGGCGGCTTTACTCGTCCGCCATCTTTAATTCTCCTCCTCACTTTCATGTATTAATAGCTCTCTATGAGAGAAGCAACTCACAGATGAAACCAGAATCTAACTCACTGGTCCCACCCATTCTCATAGTCTAGTGGCCAGGGGCGCTTGTTGAGGAAATGTGCACTGTGGTGGTAATGTGTCACATCAGCTTTTCCTCTGTGGTCAGGAATTCTTGCTGAAGATTTTCTGTGTGTTTCGGAACCTGATGAAGATGAGTGTCTTCCCTCGGGACTGGATGGTGATGAGACTGCTCACAAGCAAGTGAGTATGGAAGGCACCTGCATCAACATCCACAGAGCTGTGCTCAGGAGTATGTGTGTATTTGAGAGAGAAAAAGCAAGACAGAGATGAAGGCAAAGGCCATGGGGACAGAGAGGAGAGGGCAAATGGGAAAAATGTTTAGAGGTCCAATTAACAGACTTGGCCATTGATATAAGGACAAGGAGAGGAGAGAATCAAAGACAAGCCATAAACGGAGTCTAAGTGCCTGCTAGATGATGGCACAGTAAGAATAGAAACAGAAATGTTAAGAGTATGAAATATAATACCCAAATAATGGTTCCTTCTTGAGGAAGGCCTTCTCAGTGGCCTATTGGCCTCTTCTGCTCTGTAGCTTTAGGCACTGTCCCAGGCCCTCTTCTCAATTTGAGTTATGTTGTCTGCCAGACAGAGCTTGCATCTCACTGCTAGTGCCAATTACCCACCTGAGACCTGTCTGTAAGAATTTTCTAACTTGCTTGCCCCATTCATATTTCTAGCCTATGCTTCCTCTTGGCAAACCAGACAAGTGATATACATGGCAAGGGGCTGGTTTATCTGGTCTCCCTCTACCCAGGAGAAAGCTACTTGGCCTCCACGCTCTAGCCCATTGCCTTCTCCCACTGATCTGCCTTTTCTTATATATTGGCATTATATAGAATGTAGTGAAATTATTTGTTAGATATATTAGCATGGTCCAAGCATGGTCTTTCCACTTAGTACCTTTTATAGGGCACTACCACTTTTTCCAAAATTGCAAAGTGTTTTATACAGAATAGAAGAATAGTTATAAACTAAGTTGCACAGACATTTTCTAAAGTAGTGACTTTTCCATTTGAATCCTTCTTGTTTCTACCTCTTAGCTCCACTTAGAGCACTTCAGGCTCCCTAGCCTATCCTGCAGAAACAGCCTCTTCTTTGGAGGCTTTTACCATTTAAATTTGTCAGCCCCTCTGCTGGTGGACTAGTCTCTGTAATGCACTGTTTTTACCTTGTTCTTCTCTATACCAAAGCCCAGAACTGGATTTATGTGAGATGTAAGTCCCTTTGCCAGGCAGCCAAAGCCCTGTGTAATCAAACCCTCACCTACCTGTTCCACTTCACTTTCTCCCCAATTCACACTCCTTTTCCAGCAGGACAGCCTCCTATTGCTCCCTATATGCCCAGGCTAAGATTGAGAGTGAGACTCTAGATCTGAAATCAAATGACTCATAGATGAAAATAATAGTGTATGACAAAAGCAAGGATTTAATAACTATAAACTCCCATTGTCAAGTAAAGAAATAAAATTATATTCTAAGTCCTATGGAGTAATCTTTATATGTATGGATTACCCAAGTTCCCAAAAATACTAGAATCACTCTTTGAACTAGAAGAAACCTTAAAGAATCATTGAACCCTACCCCCTTCCTTTTATAGGCAGGGAAACTGAGGCCCAGATAGAAGAAGTATGAATACCAGGTAATGGCAGAGCTAGATCTAGAACCCACTAATGTCCTGTGCTAGCCTGACAACTATGGGGCATTTCTCTAAGACCGGTTTTCTGTAGAGTTTGTGCCATCTTCCCTTTCCGTTATAATCACATCTTACATGGAAACAAATTTACTCAAGAAGTTTGTACACAGCCATTGACAAATGATGCTAAGGTATCAAATGTCACTGTTAGTCTTTTAATTCTGCCAATGCCTTGTTTCCTCACTGCAGTATTATAGTCACTACTGTCCAGTACCTGTCCTCTGCACTGCACAAGAATTTCACAGAGACAGACTTTGACTTTAAGGTATGTGCTCCTAAAATCCATCACTATCTTTGAAGTTACCCTAGAAATCCAAAAACCAAGCTCAATTGCTTTTCTTTATTAATATATTCATAGTCTCACACTTCTAAGCCTGATAGGTGATTATAATATGACCTGGGAGCCCGCCTTTTGGAAGCCAGACATCCATGTGTGTGCTTTCTAGTCCAGAGTCAACACTGTTGGCTTCAGAAGGAGTCAAAAAAGTAAAAAGGAAAAAAAAATCCTGTTTACAAAGATATTTAAAAAGGAAAAAAAATCAGAATCTTAAGATTATAAAATGCATTCTGTGCTACATGCCTGCATTTAGTAACTCTCCCTATAAGGTTAAGGTCTCAGAATGTCAGATGTTTTCTCTTTCTCTGTCTCTCTAGGTGTGGAATTCTTATTTTAGCCTAGCAGTTCTGTTCATAAATCAGCCAAGCCTTCAGCTAGAAATCATCACTTCAGCCAAAAGGAAGAAGATTCTAGATAAGTAAGACAGATATCTCCTGTTCATTTCCCTACCACTCAACCAGATGGGGCTATGTTTCCACAAGGGGCTCCTTCAGAAGTCCACAAGGTTCTCTGCTGGGTAGTTTCCCAAGGAGCCCAGTATGAGAGTTCAGTTGAGAGCCAAATGGCTTAGCATTTGGGGAAGCATTAGAAACAAACAGTGCTGAAGTACTGTCCTCACAAGGTTTGCAGCCCTATCTTCCTGAACCTTCTCCTCCTAACAGCTGGTTTCTCTGTTACTATTCCCAGGTATGGGGACATGCGTGTGATGATGGCATATGAACTCTTCAGCATGTGGCAGAATTTGGGTAGGTTTTTTTCTCCCTATTCTTCCCTTCCACATATTGCATAGTCAAATGGAAAGTAACAAGACTAATAATTTTTCCAAGGCTTTATAAATGTTAATTCAGACCCAAGAGATCCTTACATATCTTTAACATAACACCTCAGATGGATGGTGTAGCATATGTATACAAAGCCCTTGGCAGGGAGAGTTTGGCTGAGAAGTAAGACCCCAGTAATATATATGCACAATCCATTTTTTGAGAACTAAAACCAAAAGCAAACAAAAAAAAGAAGAGGAAAACTCCTGTAGTTTTTTGCCAGTTTGACAACCCATGCCGGTAAGATCCTCTGTGCTTTTCCTGTCCCAGACTAGATGTTGTAGGCTCAAAAGCATAGGTCTTGGAGGTGCCCAGTACATGTACAAATGAGGCTATTAATTTTAATAAAGATTGAAACACTTCTTGGGTCTCTGGTATTCATGCATCCAGATCAGATACCTGACACTAATTGCATGAAGGAACATGTGAGAAGGGAATTGTAGCCTCTGAGTGAGACTGATTTTGACTTCTCTTCTTTGCACAGCTTCTATAATATCCACTGCTTGGAATCTAAACTTGTCAGATCAGTGTTTTGGGTAGAAGTTTTCGGTTGTCATAGTGACTGGGTGGACCATCTTTAGGGTTTTAAATGGCCTGTCAGGGTGCTAGAGAATCTACTGTTACTATTTCAAGTGAAATCTGCTTTCAGCTGAGCCCATGGCTCTAAAGCTATAGGAATGATGGTCATAAAATCCTCTAGTCCTCTGTTAATCATCTCTGCCACTAACGTAGAGGCAACAAGCAAGGTGTGAGTTATTCCTGCCAGCAGTAGGGGCTTCTGTCCCTGGGTGGGGATGCATTTCCCCAAGCAGACTTTGTAGCTTCAGTACTCTTATTCCCTGTATCCAGCACAGTTTGGATATGGATTTTAACCCTGAAGGTGACTCCAAAATTCCCAGGAATGTAAGAGACTGGCAATTATGCCAAATACCAAGATCAGAACATACAGAATCAGCCTCAGGGTTAACATTTGCTTCGTAGATAGGCTTTCAAAATGGAAGAAATAAAAAAAAAATGCCAGATTTCCTTTATAAAGCCAGTCCTGCTTCATTGCTTTTAGTGGAAATGACATTCTGTGGTCCCCAAGAGCTGGTTTTACTTCACTGTAGCAGTCATTGCACGTGCCCACAATTTGTCTCCTCCTTAGTCTCTGAAGGACTGAAAACAGAGCTCTGGATGATGGTTTGCTCTGTTTCACCTTTGCAAGAAAAGAAAAGTCCTATCCCACAGTCCTCAGGGTTGACTCTGGCTTCAGGTAACATGCCCAAGATGGCAGGCCAATCAGAGGGAAACGCACATCACTCATTTACCATGGAAAGGCCTCATTAAGGAAGTTGAAGGATGAGCTGAGCTGAGCTGAATAGGTGAAGTGCTATCATCAGAAATGCAATGTGATGATAGGGGGTTTCAGGGTGGGCAAAGGGAGCTTATCAGAGCAGGGCTGTGCAAGAGGCTTCTGCCAGCTCAGGAGGTAGACCTCTTCATCATACATGAACACAGGCAGTGAAAAGGCCCGTGAACTTCAGACCTGTGGGGGCTGAATATCCTCATCTCTTAAAAAGCCCCCAGGCTAGAGGTAGAAACCCCAGAGAGAGTGCATTGTGCTTAAGCAGAAACATATGGCTTTTCCTTGCTAAATAAATGCTATGAATAGATGATCTGAAACTATCATAGGTTACTCAGAAACTCATTCTGTCCAGAGTAGCAAACTCTATTCCTTGACTTCATAGAGATTTTCGGTTAGTTGCGGAACCTTTCAGGAAATTCTTTGAAAAAACCGTTTTATGCCTATTGAACATTTGCTTTAACTGGGCTGGGCCAATTTTATCCATGAACTCTAAAAAGATGAGAGAAAATATCTCAGAAAACCGTACAAGAGAGTTTACTTTGCTCTCGGAAGCTTCCAGTACAGATTATAGCATGTGCTAAGGCCCCATTTGGGAAGCTCCCATGGAAGGAGAAAAGTAGGCATGAACTAATATCTGTTGGGTTTTGTTGTTCAGGTGAACATAAGATCCACTTTATTCCGGGAATGATTGGTCCTTTTCTGGGTGTGACACTGGTACCACAACCAGAAGTGCGGAATATCATGATTCCCATCTTTCATGACATGATGGACTGGGAGCAGAGGAAGAATGGCAACTTCAAACAGGTAAGATGACACCTGGCAGTATTCACGGTGCTCTCCTCTAGGATAGATCCCTTCTGTTCAGGCAGGTGGCCTAGAGGACCAGGCCATGGTTTTAGTGAGGTTGGGCTATAACTTGGTCAACTTGAATCCTGTTCAAGGATTTTCTCTTTCTTATTGGCCGAAATTGATTTTCGGATTTTCTTTATGAAGCCAGAGGCCAGAAAAGAATCAGAGGAAATGAGTGAACTTTCTGATCAAAGAGAAAATGACTGAGACTATAACCTCTCCAATTCATTCAGAATAGAGCCCTGGGAACATGTTGTCTTTCTTCTCCAGAGAATTCCCACCATATGTCCCAGGCATTTCTAGGGCTGGAGCCCAGACCATATGACTTCTCATGGTTCAGGGTAGCCCAGGATTTCACAGACTACTGCACACAGATGTTGGTACAGGAGACGCAGGCCCCTTGGCTTCTGACTGAATGGCTTCAGACTGTCCTCCTGTGCCTTTCTTCTGCCACCACTAAAGTGGGGGACATGGTCCCTGCCATTATATCTGAAGCTCCAGGGAACAGTACTAGGACCAATAGGGGCTAGAGGTAGAAAAGCCAATCTTAGCCAATAAAAGAAATAACTTGCCAGCAGCAAATACTATCCACTGTGAGCTGGCCTGCTTTGGGAGATAGGGAGTTTCTCTTTGCTGGTGATCTTCAAACAGAAGCTCCCAGGAGGCCTCTAGAGGAAATTTCTGCATTGGCTTGGGAATTGTACCAGTTCCCCACTAAGTTCCCTTTGCCTCTGTGATTCTGGGATGAACCAGTGGTCTTAGAGTGGGTAAAACTGCAACAGTGAAGGAGCAGACCAGGCAAACATTAGACTCCAGTGGCCTGGTGTACTCCTGTTTGTGCTGTTGTACTCTGCTGCTCTGGGTCCCCTCCCCATCTTTTTGCTCTGTTCTGGGAAGCACAGTCTACCTGTACCTCCATGTGTGAAGAAAGATCCTTTGTTATAACCAGGCCTTTCTCTTGGGAGGCTTGTGGCCAGCAGGTTGACCCAGTGAGGCAGGACGGGCTCTGAACTGGGAGTAAGATACCTTGACTTCTAGACCTAGCTCTACCTGACTTTACATGACCCCAATCAAGTCCCTGCTGATGCCTCTTCTCTACACAGAGAAGTTGGGATGGCATCGATCCCTAGGACTCCAGATTTCAGACTTCCTCTTTTATCTGAAATGTATATTCAAGCAACTGACTCATCAGGCCAGACCATAAATGTACAACAGTCCCTTCCCTAGCCATGTAGCAGACCACTATTAAAAAGGTTGTATTTATTCATCCTTCCTCATTTTCTGCTGATGGAACTTCAGAGGCCTTATTTGCCTTCAATGATCTTACTATTGTAATTCAGTTACTCTTTTATTGCTTCTTTGCCTTAGGATTCTTTTGTCCCTGTGTGGAGTGAGAAAAGGCTTCTGTTATCGCACATTAGTAAATGCAGCCATGCTGGGTTTTATTTTGTTTACATGATATATCTATATAAATAATACCATAATGCCACACTTTAGAGGCTCGTAAAGACTTAAAAAGATTTTATTGTACATCACTTACAACTAATTTCTCACCTCAGAATAAGTCCAATGAAGCCTATTAGAAAAGGGGTTGATAAGTTCACAATGTCAGGTTCATTTTTAAAAAAAAAAAAAAAAAAAAGAGGGCTGGGCACAGTGGCTCACACCTATAATCCTAGCACTCTGGGAGGCCAAGGTGGGAGATTTGCTTGAAGTCAGGAATTCGAGACCAGCCTCAGCAAGAGTACCCCGTCTCTACTAAAAATAAAAAAGTTAGCTGGGCATGGTGACACATACCTGTAGTCCCAGCTACTCTGGAGGCTGAGGCAGGAGGGTCATTTGAGCCCAGGAGTTGGAGGTCGCAGTGAGCTATGATGATGCTACTGCACTCTACCTGGGGCAAGAGAGTGAGACCTTGTCAGAAAGAAAGAGAGAGAGAGAGAATGGAGGGAGAGAGGGAAGGAAGGAAATAAGGGAAAAAAAAGAAGAAGGGGAAGGAGAAGAAAAGAAGAGGAGGGAAAAAAGTGGCTGAATGATGCCCTTGCAGATCCATGGGGTAGAAACAAATGTAATATTGTTCCTCATGGTTTAAGTATCCAATAACAAATGCAGGGGGCTCAGTTGATGGGGCAGTGGCAGGAACAGCAGCCCTCAGGGCTTTAGGTCCCGTGGATACAAACAGTGGAGCCTGTTATCCTGAAGGAAACACTCACATCTCATTCAACTCCAACTAATGCTAGCCACTGGAGTGAGGACCAGCTCCCCAGCAAATTCCCTTTCTTTTTGACTAGCTGACTAGAGGGTAAAGTTTAACCAAATGTGTTTTTTACATACAAATTATTTTGAATTAATATCTTTACAGAAAGAAAAACACTTGACTAAGGCCTCTTTTGAATCCAAAATACTTTTCTCTCCAGGGAATCCTTGCCTTTTTGCTCTCCCTCCTCCCCTTTGCAAAGCTCAGGGAAAATGGAGTCCAGGGGAGCCCACTGGGTCAAATACACTGGGAAAATATTAGTAAAAGAGCAATTAGCAGGAGAAGGAAGGAGATGGAGCCTGGGACAGACTGCCAAATTTAGGCTCCCCAGTAGAAAATGGTGGAGAAGATTCAGTAATGTTCTTGTGAAGCATTCAAATGTTTTGGATGGATGAATGAATTGAATCAGAAAAAGGGGCTAGAAACCAAACAGACATAGAGAATGGCTTCTGTTGTAAAGACAGTAAGCTGTAGTAGGCTTATGTGGAATGTGAGGCTGAAGTGGGCATTGCTGGTGTAGGAAGGGAGTTGGGTAAACTCACAGACACTTACCTTAGCCTTCCAGAAGGTTTACAAACCAACCAGCCTTTGCAAACTAGCCAATAAAACATTCACCTCTCCAGCACCTTAGCTAGTTCAGCCCTTGAGGTTTTTCTTACTAGAATCCCAGCTGCCCTTGCCAGCAAAGGCCCAGAGCTGTAGATATCAGAATGGAAAGAGGAGAATCTGTACTGACATGTCTTTCATTTTGCCCTGAATCATGATTTATATTCATCTTCTAGTCTGAATTTTTACATTCTCAGCCAGATGGTTAAGAAGAATAAAAGTTAGGATGGAAGGAGTGACAAATAAGGAGTATCATTTGAGCCCAGAAGTTTGAGACCAGGCTGGGCAACATAGTGAGGCCATTGTTAGATTAGGAAAAGGGTACCTAACACTTTTAAGTCCTACCTCTTATTTAAACCACTAGGCTGGGAGGCCTTCCTAATTGGGGGAGACAGTTCTCTTGGTGCTATAAATGAGATCCTATCTTCTCTGGGATTTGTTTGGAGCAAGCAGAAAATCAGGAAGCAGTTTCTCACCATTCTAACCTATTGCAGGGACTGGAGTTCCCATTATTTCTCTGAGGTTGGCTCAGGTTTATGAAGTCTCTGCTTCCTTCTAGGTGGAGGCTGAGCTGATTGACAAGCTGGACAGCATGGTGTCAGAAGGGAAAGGTGACGAGAGCTACAGGGAACTCTTCAGCCTGCTGTAAGCTGCTCCAGCCCCAGGCACTTTATATTGGGGAATGGGAGGCAATGAAGGGTAGACGTTATAACTGTATTGGGCAAGCTTTAGAGGTTAGTTACCAAGAGAGACCCTAGTTGTTCCTGGTGGTAACAGTGCTCACCTTCTGTCAACAAGAAAGCAAGCTCTTTCAGGGATCACCATAGTTGACTGAAGAGGTAGAAACAGGTGATAACTCTGAGCTCCTAGATTTGCTGACAGGGAAAAGGATCATCATCTGTCTTCATAGCATGTACTGCATCCAGTTGGGCAAACTGCTCGTAGGAACTCAGTTAGGGGTCAATGCTGACATTTCTAGTAGGGAGGGGGGAATAAATCCTCTTCTGAAAAAAGGGATCCTATTTGCCCTGCTTTATAAGATAATACAGTCAGCTTAAAAAACACTGCGCTGGGCTCTTGAATAAGTCATACCCGCCTCTCCAGGCCAGTCTTCTGTGTGTGAAATGAAGTAGTTGTTCTTAATGATATCAAGGTTTTCCAGGTCCTCCATTCCGAGGCTTCTGTCTTGAGTTGATGGAGGCCTCTAAGAGACCTAAGGAGGGACTTAGGGGAACTATGGCCCTCCCAGGTAGATAGTGATGTTGCTATTTTATCTTCATAAAAAATGAAATTTTGAGACATTTACAGCTCTAGAGTACATCTTACTCATTTCCAGCTTTGAGATTTTCTTGTTTTGGTGCCATTTGAAGACAAACATATTTTTCCAGTCATAATACTGTAACTTTTCTTATAGCTTTACAGTGTACAAATTGTACTGACATTTCTTATTTGATCCTCACAACACACCTGCAAGGTGGGCAGGGGAGAGATTATCCTCCTTCCCACCTCAGAGGTAATGCAGCTGAGCTCAGGGAAGTGCTAACATGTCCTCAGTTGTTTGACCAGGAAGAGGCAGCTCTCGAAGGAGGACCCAGACCTTCCAGTTTCAAGTGGGGGGAATCTTTCTGCTATACCATGCCTGTTTGTTTTCTTGATGAGTCATGAGAGAAAATGTGAATTTACTTTAAATATAAATATAATTTGTGAAAATGAATTCATCCTTGAGTATTTCTCTTTTAGCTGAAGATATTTCTAATTGTGGAAACAAGGCAGAGAAATCTCTTCCTTGGCCACTAACAAGTAACTTTGCTACAAAATGAAAAGTACAAAAATAACCCACAATTACTAATTACCTGACCAAATAGTGTTCATAAAGTCTTTTAAAATCAGTCTGAGAACTGAGAGCCACTGGTAACATGGAGCAACATTTCCCAATTTGTATTTTGGGAAGATATTTGTAGATATGCTGAAAAAATGTAAATCACAGGCTAATTAGTTTAGAAAAGATTCAATTAAACAAGCCTCTTTATTGCAGGACTTCTTAAAGCCTTTAATGTATAAAAGAATAAGAGTGGTAGTATGCTCCTATAATCCCAGCTACTCTAGAGGCTAAGGCAAGAGGATTGCTTGAGCCCAGGAGTTTGAGATCAGCCTGGGCAACACAGCAAGACCGCATCTCAAAAAAAAAAAAAACAGATATGAAAAAAATCTCTAAAAAGTGTAGTGATCAGCATTTCCCATGCTTGTGTGCTCACCTCCCCTGTCCTCCAGGACAGAGAGCTCTGTAGAACACAGTTTGAGAAATGCTGATACAGTGGCTTTATCCACACAGCTCAGAGGTCAGAGTCAATGGGTCTTGCCTTCTCTAGCAACGTCGGTCACATGGGAAACCCTCACTCTGTCAGAAGCCAGGCCTAGAAAAGATGCTCTTTTCAGGGAGACAGTCATCATACCAGTAGCATTAACAGCAGCCAGGCTATAGGTTTGAGTCCCCAGTGCTGTACCCCCAGGTGGGCCTGCCACTCCAGGTGACTCTCATGATATTAGAGAGCAAGGGACAGTGTGGGAAGTAATTAGGAATAGAGTTCTGTGGAGTGAGAACTGGACCTATGGTCATTACTGGAGCAATCAGAAAGAGTTCAAGTCATTGTTTCCTAGAAAAGACCTGTGGGATAGCAGAGGATCTCAGAAGCCAGGCTTTTTGGAGAAGCCAGAGGCTGCCCTGAGGTACCAGAAGCATGGGCTATTAAGTATGAAAAGAACCCTAGGCATTTAGCTTTTGGCTCTGACACATTTTTCTTGGGAGTATCCCCTGACAGTAGGGATGGCTAAATGTACCTCCCTGGACTTGCTCAGTATCCCTCATGCTGGGCCCCTGAGGCTAATGAGAATCCTTCCCTTGGTTTACGTGAAGAGATTGGTTTGTATGTTTGCTGAGGATGGCTCTGTGCAGTGATAGAGGCAGTCAGCCAATTAGAAAGCTAGGCTTATCCTACAGTGGGCTGTTACTCAGCTTCTTCAGAGCAAACCTCACCGTGTATACCTAAGGTAGCTGGGGCTTTGAACCCCTCTCTCACCTTTACCATGGTGGCATCCTTACGGACTTGTACAGAAAAATGGAAAGCATGTTCATTTGTTGCTGCTAGTTCAATAACCTCCTTGTCTTTGCTTTCTGCTGCATGGAGTAGAACCCAGCTGTTTGGGCCCTACCCCAGGTAAGACTGCAGTGTGGTAAGTCTGCCGTCTCCAGATCCACCACAGCTCCCATGGGCTCATGGACCTCACTCTTGCACCCAGGGAAAGCTCATGAATTGTGTTTGCTTCCCTTATCCCTCCACCAATAGCCTACTGGAGAAAGTTGAACAGGAAACATGGCGTGAGACCGGCATTTCCTTTGTGACCTCTGTCACCCGCCTCATGGAACGTCTTCTTGACTACAGGTATCTTCTCAGGCACCTACCCAACCTCTTCTCTGGTCAGGATGCTCTCTAGCAAAGGAATTCATGACCTTAAAACCATGTGCCCGTCATGGGGAGGACTGTTCTGATGTTGGGTGCCATCACCAGTCATTAGGAATCTGCCGATGACCAAGGAGGTGGGGAGAGAGAGCATGAGTGTGTGCAACTTCACCCAGGAGTAGGCTAGGCTTTCTGGAATCCTCCACTAAAATGTAGGCACATTTACCCAAGAAGCATCCCAGGGACAAGTAGCCATCTGGCTTTCCATCCAGAAAGGTCAAGGCCCAGATAAATGGGCTCAGCATGGGGGAAAAAAAAAGCTGTCTACAAAGCAAGGCAGGAAACAGCTGTAGGTCCTTAGTGCAGAACTTCCTCAGAGTCATATGGCAGATAAGCAGGGAAATATCACCCGGAGGACTTTCAGTTGACTTTTCTGGGGACTAGGGAGCCCCATTTTTCAATGTCTATATTCTTTGCCTAAAGTCTATCTATTTCTGTCCCCTGGTCCTGGCCAGAGCAGACTAGAGGGAACAGCCCATGAGCTCAGAGATCTTTATATTATGTTCAGTCTGAGAGTTCATGTGGAATTAGAATTTTTTTATTAAAATCTGCCTTCCTGATCTATCATGGCTTTCAATTTGTGCAAAAGTGACAATGAGACTACCACTGCAGCTTTAATTATTCTCTCAACAGGGTTCAGGTGATGGCTAAGAGTGCCTTAACCCAGCCACAAGCAATACTTATCTTTTCTGTGCTACAAGAAGTGCAAACCTCAAGGGGGTAGGAGAGCATTTTCAACCCATGGATCAGGAAATCAGGAAGTTTAGGCCACCTTCAGTTATTGCTGAAGTAGAACATGCTGCTATGCAAAAGACTCAGGTGTCCAATACACTGGCCTGGATAATGGAAATAGAATTCCTGAGACATGTGCTCACATCTTTAGTATCCCTTCTTTCTGTAGCACAGCCATGCTTGTGTGAGCTTTAGCCCATTTTCCTGGGCCTTGTAAGGTCAGAGCTGGCCTTTTGAGGTCCACTTTTAGAGCAGGGGACTCCTTTGATCACACTAGCTCCCCAGCCTCTCCTGCACCTGCCATTATACAGGAAGAAAGGTGGGCAAAGCTCTGTACCTCCTCCTCACTGCAACATTTACTTAAGGTTGGCCTTATTCACTGTGGCCTACCAGAAAGAGCAGAAATTAATTCCTTAGGCTCCAAGGCCTAGTTTTAGCTGCTTGTTTGATTTCTTTAGCTATCTTCTATAAGCAACTCAAACTTATGCCCCAAACCTATTTCATTCTCCATTTCTTGTCTCAGTGGTGGTCCTGCAAAACAAAATCCAGAGTCTTTGATATGGCATGAGAGGCCCTTAATGAACTGGCCTTTGCCCACTTCCCCAGCCCTATCTCCTGGCTGTCCCCAATACTCATGCCCTGTACCCCAGCTTCCCACTGTTGCTCCTTAACATGAAAGGAAACACCATAGTGTCTATGATGGCTCCTGTCTATTGAAAATCTACCATGTGAGTGCTCTACATACATTATCTCTAATCCCATAAGCATCCCTGAAAAGCAGCTTTACTGTTTTTACCCATGAGGAAACACAGTAGGAAGTACCATTTCCAGGATTTAAACCAAGACAAGATCTAGCTGACTCAAGAGCTATGCCCTTGTGCCTGTAATCCTAGCACTTTGGGAGGCTGAGGTGGGAGGATCACTTGAGGCCAGTAGTTTGAGACCAGCCTGAGTAACCTAGTGAGACCCCATCTCTACAAAAAATTTAAAAATTAGCCAGGCATGGTGGCACATGCCTGTAGTCCCAGCTATTCAGGAAGCTGAGGCAGGAGGTCACGTGAACCTAAGGAGTTTGAGGTTGCAGTGAGCTGTGATGACACCACAGCACTCTAGCCCAAGCAGCAGAGTAAGACCCTGTCTCAAAAAGAAAAAAACAAAAACAAAGGGCCATGCCCTATCTCTTTGTCCATATTGTCACCACTCAACCACTCATATCTTCCTTTCAGACTTCTCTTATGCTATGTCCTCTCCCAAGAGTGGCCTTCCAACTCACCCCTATCAGGGAGGTTTTCCCAAGCCAGGAGATTACCTGGCTTTCTGTGGATACAGATTATTCCATGGATAATGATTATTTATCACTTTTCTTGCCTGACAGAAGAGAGCCAGCTCCTAGAGGATAGGAACCTTGTCCTTATCTCTCTGGTCTCCTGCATAGAGGTCTGGCTCCTGGCAGGTACACAGCAAATAATGATTGATTGATGAACTTGCTGGAAAGACCATGCAGGAACCAAGGAAATCTTTTCCTCTACCCTAGTGCAGTTTAGTTCAATGAGAACTTAAGAAAATAGTTGGTAAAAGTTTAAAAGATATGCGTTGATGATACAAGTAATCAATAGGTTTTTATACTTTAAAAGGATCTGTATTTTAGAACCTATAGCATGAGGCTCAATTTTATTTATTTACTTATTTATTTATATTCTATTTTTTTTTTTTTTTGAGACAGAGTCTCACTTTGTTGCCCTGGCTAGAGTGCCGTGGCGTCAGCCTAGCTCGCAGTAACCTCAAACTCCTGGGCTCAAGCAATCCTTCTGCCTCAGCCTCCCGAGTAGCTGGGACTACAGGCATGCGCCACCATGCCCGGCTAATTTTTCTGTATATTTTTAGTTTGCCAATTAATTTCTTTCTATTTATAGTAGAGATGAGGTCTTGCTCTTGCTCAGGCTAGTTTCGAACTCCTGACCTTGAGTGATCCGCCCGCCTCGGCCTCCCAAAGTGCTAGGATTATAGGCGTAAGCCACTGTGCCCGGCCTAGTTTGTATTTTTATCAAATTCTGTGAGTACTGTTAAGTTTAGCCTAAAGCTGCCTCCTTACATATTTTAGGTTAAAGTTCGGGTTAAAGGTTTCTCCATACATTATGAACTGTGA
>CAUYRT010013163.1:0-45115 GCA_963574885.1 Lepilemur ruficaudatus | reverse complement strand
GACAGCTTCACGCTGGACGAGCCCTTCTACGAGCACCTGCAGCCGGAGCGGAGCAGGATGTACGTGGCCAAGGGCGCTGCCCGCGACAGCCACTTCAGGGTACGAGGCGCGGGCGCCGGGCTGCTGGGGGGTCTGGGGTCTCTGCAGGGAGGAGCGCTGCACATCCACACGCACACGTTTGCACACACACAGCCCCCATACAGGCACGCCAGACCACACGCACACTCACGCACACATGCACACACTTGTGCATGCACACACATGCATGCACGCACAGCACACACACACCCATGTGCACACACATGCATACACACACACCCCATCTAGATACATGCACCAAACCACACATGCACACCTATGCATACACGCACACACTTGTGCATGCACACACATGTATGCATGCACAGCACACACACACCCATGTGCACACACATGCATACACACACACCCCATCTAGATACATGCACCAAACCACACACGCACACCTATGCACACACGTGCACAGATGCACATACACTCAGTTCACGCATACACACATCTGTACACATCCATCCACACAGATATACACGGGCACGCATGCACACACATACATGTATACAGATGCACAGTCACACACACACTTTTGCACATACAGCCACATTTTCACATGCACATACTAACGCCACACACATATGCACACAGCACACGCACACTTTGCTAAGCCATGAATAAGCAGGGAAAGTTCTCACAGGTGTGCTTTGGTACCCGCCCTGACGGTCATCGGCTGAGATGGAGGCATCAACCCACTCACGTTTCTGGCAACCCAGACTCATTTTGTCACAGCTGTAGCCAGTCCTAAACTTTTGTTGAGTAGCAAAGTGACCGGAGACCAGATTGACCACGGCCCTTTCCTAAGGAAAGCGCTATCCATTTATGAGGGAAGAGTTTCATGTCCGGCTCAGGTAAAATACGCTTGGAACAAAATCTTTCTAAAAACACGAGCATTTAGAATCCACAGTGGTGCGTTGGTGCACTGCCCCTTTCCAGGTGTGTGTATGTTCTTGGAAATAAACACGTTTACACTCAGTCACTTGAGTAACAGGCCCAGAGTCACACAGCTTGTTACTGGACTCATCTCCAGGGGGTGCAGGGAGCCCTGCGGTGTCTGTGACTGGCCCGGCCCACGTAGGGTCGTTGACCCCTCACAAGGTGGAGGACACTCTTCCAGACCCCGTGTCCACGTCTCGGATGTGGCCAGCAGACAGTCCTAAGCCTTTTAGCCAATTGTGAGAGCGTCAGTGGCCATGATGCTTTGCAGACTGTTCAGTAGGGACGGCCTCCCTGGCCCCGTGAGCACGTTCAGAGGACAAAACTGGCCACGTCCTCCTAGGGCCGCCCTTCTGCTCCAGGGAACACTTTCTTCTGCTAGTTGGTAAATTTCTTATGTGAAACTCCCATTTCTTCTGTCAGGCATGAAGATAAACTTCAAAAGTAACATACACAGAAAAATAGGTTATAAAGAGGTTTCAAACCTGCCACACAGAAGAAAATAGTCTCACCATTTGAAGATTCCATCTTGTATTTTTAAAATGTCATTTATCTTGGCATCAAATATTGGGTGTTTGCCTGTTGCCCTAGTTTTATTCTTGTATATATTCACAGGGTTTGCTTCAGAATGTCCACTTAGTTTTTGAAAATTCGGTGGAAGATGTTCTGAGCAAGAAAGGTTGTCAGCAAAGCCAGGGAGGTACGTGCACTTTGGATAATGCGTTTCCTGTTTCATTTCCTATCTTAGGGTTTCTTTTTGGTGTGTGTGGGGTGTGTGTGTGCCTGCACTAGTGAGGAGGTAAGTAAGAATATTTGAATAAAGTGCCATTATTGTGTATGACACGTCTATCAACTTAGACATGTTGAAATGTGAAAATGATAAATTTCTTGAAGGATTAATTTTGCATACATTTTAATAATCCAAAAAATGTCATTACACAAGCCAAAAATAAATAGCTGGCACTTTAACATGATTTTAAATGTAGGCAAGTTTTTCAGTATATTAATTTCAGCGTAAGAAAGTACCATAGATATTTGTCAGACTTGATTTGTAGACGTTTTTTTTACACTATTCAGAGTCGTTGATTTCATCGTATTATGAAAATCTATGCTACTTAAATTATTGATGGATAATCTCACGTTGTCTGCTAGTTACAGATGCGAATTATATTTCCAACCATACTTGGCTAGCATTTAGTTTACGAAGGTCACTACGCCAGGCTCTTAAAATGAAGTGTGTCATTTAATCCTCAGAATAACTTAGAGACAGGCACTTTCATCCTCATTTTACAAGACAGAAACTGAGGCCCGCGGAGGTTGTGCAAGGTGCCGAGTTTGCGCCCTGCGAGCCGTGGGCGGGCTCCTCCCCCGGGTCTTGCTGCGTCCCGTGCAGGCTCTTCCCTGCGGTCCGGCGTGTGTCTCTTGTCATTGAGGCCACTCCATTTCAATCCTAAATTATGACAACGACAAGCTTCCTCTGTGGGTCAACATGCAGGCTGTGCAGGATTTGGGGTCTTTGGTGCAGAATTACTATGAGATCCAGCCGTGAGCGTCAGAAGCGTGTGCTGTGCATGTCCCGGCCACCATGCACATCCCGAGAGCGCCAGTCACACGGAGACTCTGGGTCACCGTGCTCGCCCCGCGAGCTGAGCAAGTTTCTCCCAGCGCTGCCGCCTCTGCTGCGGCGGGAGTCCCCGACTGAGCCGGTCCCCTCTCACTCCCAGGCTGCCCCTTTCAGCCTGTGGTCGGTTCAGTGCAGGTGGGAAAGGCGTTAAGGCCGTGGCTGGGGAGGGCTGCGGAGCCAGGACAGACACGTCTATCTTGGATACGCCCGATCCCCAGCCTGCGCTGGCCACGGCGGTTGTAGCTCAGGACCAAATCTCATCCCTGTCTTCCAGGGATGCTGCTAAAATCCCACCTAACAGTCCCTTCGGATCAAGTCCCTGCCTTTTGGGGGCTGTGCCACAGTCACTAACAAAGCAAAGCGTTCTGGAGAGGCGAGATAGCCGTGTGAGGTCGGAGACTGAGCCCGCAGGGAGAGGAAGGGTGTGTGGGTGCCCCGTGCGAGGAGGACCTGAGTTTACTTAGGCAACGAAGCTGTGCATCGATCCGAGAGTCCGCTCTGCCGCGTCGGCAGTTAAGACCTCGCGACGGAGAAGAGGGAAGGGACACGTTATTATCCATGAAAGGAGGACGGGAGTTCAGCTCGAATCCTAATCCCAGCTCTAACCTCAACCCTAACTGGCCCACCAGCAGCGCCGTCTCGGCTCAGATGTCTGAACCAGGCAGTTCAGTGCCCAGGTTCACGGGCTTCCTGGCGGTGGCACTTCTGAGCACACTTTGCTGTTGCAATAATTTGTTCAATTGGTTATATTTCAGATACATACACGTGCATGTGTGCACTGCCACTCATACATACAAATATTGTTTCTATAAAGAGAAACTGCACTCGTAGCAGTGTCCCTAATCACAAATTTGCACGTCACTGGACGCGGGTCGAGTTAAACTAGAGCCCGGCGGCCGAGGGGCTGCTGGGTCGGCTGTCGTAAGGAGTGGCGGGTGCGCCAGCCGCCATGGCAGACGCAGCCCACAGCTCCGCGTGACCAGCCCCCGTGTGCTCGTGTGTTTCACCGACGCACCGTCGTAGCAAGGGCGGCTTCCGCCATCGGTCGGGTCAGCGACCCCCGGAACTGCTGAGGGCAAACGTTTGAAAGTTACAGGAAGCTCCCAGACCTTCTGAGAGAGCAGATTTGCACGGAAACCTACGTGCTCCCTGTGTGCGTGGATAAGTAGGATTTATACATTCACGTCTCTCTGAGAACATCGGGCGGTCCTCCGCGGGACGGCCCCTCGGAGCACCGGGGCGGCCGGGGCCCATCTGAAGGCTGTTAAATTTGCAGTTTCCTCCTCCGCTGGCTACGCCAGACGCAGAGAAAGTGGGTCCTACAGGAGCAGCCAGTGCGTGAGCTGGCGCTTGGGAAGGGCGCGGCCTTGTTTACCGTTTGTTAAAGACGAGAGCCACCTCGCAAAGGGCCGGACGTCACTGTTGTGCACGGGGAGTATTGGCGGAAGCCGGGGACCTGCGGGCCGGGGACCGTTCCTGTCGGGTCAAACCAGGCTCACGGCAGGGCAGGGAAGTAAACAGACATATGTACCATTGTTTGCTTAACTAGTAAAGGAATGAAAAATAGGTATCCTGGGTAAGTTAAAGATTCTTTTTTAAACAAACGAAAGTAAAGACACTGAGTAAAACCCACTTAGAATCCATTTAAGCGAGCTCCCCCATATAGACATATATATACATGCAGCTGTTAGTATGTTGATATTTATTTATTTATTTATTTGAGACAGAGTCTCACTGTCTTGCCTGGGCTAGAGTGCCGTGGCGTCAGCCTAGCTCACAGCAACCTCAAACTCCTGGGCTCAAGCGATCCTCCTGCCTCAGCCTCCCGAGTAGCTGGGACCACAGGCATGTGCCACCATGCCCGGCTAATATTTTCTATGTATTTTTAGTTGGCCAATTAATTTCTTTCTATTTTTAGTACAGATGGGGTCTTGCTCTTGCTCAGGCTGGTTTCGAACTCCTGACCTTGAGCGATCCGCCCGCCTTGGCCTCCCAGAGTGCTAGGATTACAGGCGTGAGCCACGGTGCCCGGCCAGTATGTTGATGTTTATGTGGTTGCTCATGCTCAGAGACATAAGGCATCTGAGTGAGAGGAGTGTCTAAGCTTAGCATGAATTTCAACACGGCTTTTAACTGAGTAACAGAAGCTTCATAATGGAATGCCTGGCAGAGTTGTGAGATTTACAAGTAATAATTCAGCAGCAATGGAATGTCTGAGGAAAAAATAAAGGGTTTAAAATATGTGATAATTGCCTGGAGAGGAAGCTGGACCCTGGGTGAGAACAGCCGAGAGCCCCTGCCCAGCCGCGCTCCGGTGGCCCGTGGGCTGCGGAGGCTCCTGTGCCAGCCCATGCGTGACCTGTAGATCTACCCACACGGCCATGAACTGGGGCGGTCAGGCTTCTGGGTCCACGGAAGGCGGCCTCCCCGCAGTGGTGTCTGCCCTGCCCCCAGGAAGGAGCCCTGGGCTGGCAGAGGCCCGGGTGGAGGCGGGTGGGACTTGGGGTCTCCAGGAGTCGTCCCGTAGAGCGCGAGGATGACTGGCCGTGCTCTGATGGAGGATGAGGAGCCACCACGGGAAAGGGCGTTCAGGATGGAAAGAGGGAGCAGTGACGAGCTGACAATGCGGGGTGCGCTCTTGGAGAGACAGATGCGGACGGGGCTGACAGGAAGGGACGGGTAGGAAGCCAGAGAGCTGTTGCCACCCCCGTCCCCAGGGTGGCTGAAATGCGTGGCGCATGACCCCACACACGCCGTGACACAGGCACACGCTCTAACACTCCGCACGTCCTGTTGCTAAGCCACACCTCTGCCCGGCTCCTCTTTGAGAGCCTGGGTCTTAGCTGGAGACCGCCGCCTGCAGCTCTCCTGCTGTTCTCGGGTGTCATCTAGCCCGAGGCCACTCAGGAGCTGCTGCGGGTCAGCTGCGCACGGGCGGGGGTGGGGGGCACCGCCGTGCACCCCAGGGCAGGGTCCGCGGTGGGTGCGGTCCCTCACCGCCTGTGCTGTGCTTCCCCGCAGCGGAGCTCAACGCCATCAGCGAGGACACGGAGACGCTGCACCTGAGCCCCCACGTCACCACCGAGTACGTGGGTGCGAGCACGGCGCAGAGGCCGCCCGTGTGCGAGCGCTCCTGCGAGGAGCTGGGCAACATGGTCAGCGAGCTGTCGGGGCTGCACGTCATTGTGAACCAGCTCAACGAGAACCTGAAGAGAGTGGTGGGTGCCGAGGGCGGGCCGGCCGCCGAGCGCAGATGCGCTTCCCTTGCGGGCATCCTCCCGTGGGCAGGGGCTTTGGATGACCGGGCAGGCGGGGTCGGGAGATGCACCTGAAGTCGCCGCTCGCAGGGGAAGGTTATGTCGGGTTCTGCAGCCACGGGGAGTTGGGCGGATGATGGGGAGTGTTTCGAATGCAGACACGGGCCTCAGATATGCAGTCATAAACACCAATTTCTAGTTTTGAGAAATCTATCTTCTAAGCCAAAACATTTACATGTGAAGTGCTTTTACTGAAAGGATTGGTATTGGAGGAGCAGCCTCAGAGGTCAGGTTGTCCTTACAGACGGGACGTCACCGTGAGGCTGGCATGAGTCAAACCGGCTCGTACCTGCGCAGCCCGTCCAGGGAGGGAAAGGCGCCCAAGGTGCCTTGCAGAGAGTGACTTAGAGTAGGAAAAGGGGCCTGCAGGTGACGAGGTTCTCACGGCCACATCGCCCTGTGATGTCGGTGCCTGAGCCGAGGTGCAGGGATGTCAACTAGAAGACGCCAAGTAAATGAAGCCAGGAGAGGGGAGTGGGGGGATGGTGGGGGTCCCGTTCCGCCTTTTCCTGTCCTCAGGGCTGCTGCGGGGAGCATTTCCCAGCAGGGTGCTGAGAATCTGTGCCCAGGACCTCGTCCCTTCCGCCTTCCGTCTCCACGCGGAAGGGGCCCGGGTGTTGTCTGATCCTGGTCCAGATGCGGCAGGACCAGCACACTCTCACCTCTGTGGGGGCCGGTGGAGGGGGCCCCCAGCAGCAGAGGCAGAGGCCATGGCGCTGGCTCAGGAGTCAGCCAAGGGATGTGGAGCAGCTTCTAGAGCTTTCCACCAGGGCTCTGGTGCTGGGTCGGTGCTGGGAAGCACAGGTTAAGGCGGCTGACCCCGTCCTCCTGCCCAGACTTCTGCAGAGAGCCTGGCGTTTGCTGGGGGAGGAATGACGGGAGGGCCTGCGTCTGTCAGTAGAGCACCCTGCTGCGGCGGCCCCAGTGGCAGGAGCCCCCTGCTCTGTGAGTGTCTGCGGTGCTTGCTCCTGGTGGGGCACGTCAGACACGGCACCTGTCAGCCCGCCGTGCGACAGGAACGCAGGGCGCCGCCACTTCTGTGGAGCCCCGGTGGCCCAGGCACAGCGCGGCTGACCTGGGCACAGAGCTTGGGGTGCAGCTCTCCTTGAGTTCGCCCTCAAACTGGGATGGGCTCGCAGGACCTAGAGTTGGGTCAGGGATTAAATCTGTGAACTCCCTGAAATTGCACCAAAGTGAGAATGGGTTTTTCTCTGTGCGTTTGTGCACGAGAAGGTCCGTGTCATTCTGTGACTCTCAAAGTCTCCAAACCCCCAGGTCAGCACCTGCCCCTGTGTGTGGGGGGGGGGTGGCAAGTGCACATGTGATCTTGTCCCAAGAGACTGCTTAGAACGAAGGAGGGAAAACACGTATTTTGGGAGAGTTGGTGCAATTTTCATTTATTTGATTTTTCTTAAACTTTGCATCATCTCGTCCAGTCTGTAACCTCGAGACAGCCAGAGCCGTGCCTGCCGATGTCCTGGCCGTGGCGTTAGCAGAGCAGCACTTGCCAATTTGCTGAAGGAGGGGAGGGGAGGACGCGTCCGTGAGTCGACGCTGGTTTTTAGCCGCCGTGGCTGTGCCTCTGCCTCCCCTGAGTCACAGCCGGGCCAGCGCCCACGACCGTCTGAGGCTGCGTAAGCGGAGGTCTTACGTGGGTCTGGATATCATCCACCTTTGCGAGGCTCGGCTGTCTTCACGCGGGGTTTGCTGCGTACCTGGTGGTTTCTGCCGCTTGACGCTGGAGCTCCTGAACCCGGGAGGAGCGTTGCTTTTCGTCCACAAGCGATGGCTCAGCGCGGTGTGCTCTTGTCTGTACTCACAAGTTGACCTTGCTCTTCCAGTCCAACGATAACCAGTTTCTCTGGGAGCTCGTCGGCGGCCCTCCCAAGACCAGGAACGTGTCCGCTTGCTGGCAGGACGGGCGCTTCTTCGCGGAGAACGAAACCTGGGTGGTGGACAGCTGCACCTCGTGCACCTGCAAGGTGAGACCCCGGAAAGCGTGTTCTCTCAGGAGCAAGAAAGCGCCGTGCGGTTCTCCCCAAGGCGCCGTTTCACACGCGGCGATGCTCAGTGGCTGCGCGTAAAACTGCTCAGGTGGGGAGGAAACCTGCGCGTCAGACCTGGAAGTGCAGTGACCCTGAGCATGACTCGAGTCACCTCTTTGCACGTAGAGGAACCAGACCCTGAGGAGAGGACTGGCCAGTATCGTGTCGCCAGGCGGTTGGGGACAGCGCCGGGCTGGGGAGGCTGCCAGGCTCTCGCTGGTCTCTGATCCACTGGTTCTGACGCGGTGGGGGCTCCGCAGAAGCACTGGGGAGTACAGGTCACTGTCAGACACGTTAGGACAGACAGCTTAGTGTCTTCTCCTTGTCACATCCTTCCTTCTGTCCTACCACAATACGTGGGCAGCTCTGCTGTGTCCCCCTTGCTCAGTGGCAGAGGAAGGGAGCAAAATGGGTTCAAGAGCCACCTCTGAGCCCCAGTGAGAGGAAGAGATGCCCTTACGTCCCCATCTGACCGCGTCCCACCTGCGGGACAGGCCAGTCCATGGCAGCCCTTGCCCCTGGTCTGTTACCTGTTCTATGAGTGCCTTTCTTTGCTTATAGAAATTCAAAACCATCTGCCACCAAATCGCTTGCCCCCCAGCGACCTGCGCCAACCCCTCCTTCGTGGAGGGTGAGTGCTGTCCGTCCTGCTTCCACGGTGAGTACCGCCGGCCGCCGCGGTCTCTGCTTGCTCGGGCTTTGCTGCCTGTTTGTCTACTTGCTCCCCTGACCAGTGGCCAGAGCGGACTTTGAAAGTCCCGGGAATTCAGGGGCCGGAAGCCCCATCCTGGCGAGTGGCTGTCAGAGAGGAAGCCCAGCCTCTGGGACCGGGGCCACCAGGGAAGAGCCCGACGCTCTGGCCCAGAGGCAGCCCTGGGCGCAAACACCAACCATGGGTCTTATGGGTGGCTGTGTCGACACAGAGTGGTCGCGGTTGCACACCTCGTGGCAAACAGTGACAGGAAGTGACCGAGAGCCGAAGGCCACTCCCAAGAGTGCACCCTAAGCAGTGGACACACGTCCCAGGGAGCAGACCCGGGGGGGTCAGGGAGGAACCACACGCCAACATTGCTGGGGCTCCCAGTACAGGCGGCAACTCAGTGCGCTTAGAAAGACCGAGCTGGCGCCAAAGCAGCATGGGTCTCCGTGCTGCATCCAGGCCTGCACCCCTCGTCCCCCAGCTGGCCCTGCGGCCATGCCTGGTGCCCTGACTCCAAGTGGCCCCCAGTGCCAAGGCCGCTGACGAGATGCTCAGGCCCCCCAGGTCTCTGTGGCCCTGACCGTGCGGCCCTCATCCCTAAGTAAGCCAGGCGCCGTCCCCAAGCACTCCTGGGTGTCCCCTGGCCCAGGAACCTGGTGCACGTGGGCAGAGAGTGGGTTTGTTTGCAGATGAGCCCAGGCAGAGCCACTCTGTGATTTTGAAGAAGATGTGATTTTTTTTTCTGAGTTTCTGTTACAGTATCTGTAAAATGCAGAAAAATTATCCCCAATCCACAAGGTCGGTCTCAAGATTAAAATTGGCGGTTCAGTGTGTGTGAGAGTGCCCCTTGGGTGTTCCCAGGGTGTCTTGCTCGTTGCATGACATGGAGATGTAATTCCGAAGACCAAGGGCCCAGGTCAGAGCAGGGGAAGGTGTCTAGCGTTACAGGGAGCAAAGTGTGCAGAAAAGGCCTCCCGAGGGCCTTACTCTGCTTTCCGGAAACTTTGGATGTAGCATATTCCCAGGTTGGACCTTTCACTGTTTGCGGGGAGAGCTCCGCGCTCCCTCGGTCAGGGCTGGAATCATCTGTGAAGAGTTTCTTTGCAGGGAATTGCCTTTTAACCTCACTTGTCTCAATTTATTTGGAAAAACATTAATGGCAATGATTGAAATGTTTCATTATTTTATATACTCAGCAAACAGGCTAAAATGGAAATAAATTAAATCTTAACAACTTTAATGGACCTCATGGAGGCTGATTCAGCGCCCTCTTTCGCAAGCTGATTTTAAAAATCTAGGAAGTGAGTCCTCTGGATACTCATGGGTTAAACTGTCCTGACACTCTGAGGACAGACACTTCTGTGGGTTCTGCTTTCCCTGGCGGGCCCCCCAGCACCTCCGCAGGTGACAGACCTTTGGTGTGGGAAGTCGGGAAGCAGCTGCCGCGAGGCACAGGCGGCTGAGCTCCGACGAGGCGGCTCTGCTGCGTCCGCCGTTTGCGGAGGGGCGGTGCGGGGTAGGGGGGGTGGCTCACGGCTCTGCGTTCGCTTCCTCTGGCCAGCGCTGGACAGCGAGGAGGGCTGGTCCCCGTGGGCGGAGTGGACCGAGTGCTCCGTCACGTGTGGCTCCGGGACCCAGCAGAGAGGCCGGTCCTGCGACGTCACCAGCAACACCTGCCTGGGCCCCTCCATCCAGACGCGCGCCTGCAGCCTGGGCAAGTGCGACACCCGCGGTGAGTGCCCAATGGTCCTCCTGCCGGTGGGGGCGGGGTCGGGCATGTGTCAGCCCTGGGGGGCACTCTTGGGGGACCCTGGACTTTGTGCAAGGACCCCGGCCAAGACAGGGCCCTCTCCAACTGCGAGGCTGCTCGCTGGGAAGGCGAACACCTGGCGGGGCTTGGCCCCAGACACCGACCCCTCTGCTTCCCCCGTTAGTCCGGCAGGACGGCGGCTGGAGCCACTGGTCGCCTTGGTCTTCGTGCTCCGTGACCTGTGGGGTCGGCAACATCACGCGCATCCGTCTCTGCAACTCCCCCGTCCCCCAGATGGGGGGCAAGAGCTGCAAAGGGAGCGGCCGGGAGACCAAAGCCTGCCAGGGCGTCCCATGCCCGAGTAAGTGGGTGACGGGGGACCCTGATGGGTGGGCGCGCAGAAAGCTCCCATGAGCAGCCGCAGGGAGCGCGGGGCCTGCTCCTGCCCAGCCCGGTGGCAGCGGGGCTGCGGTCCCCCGGCCTGGCTCTTTCCTGGAACCCCCGCTTTGGGATTAACGCCGCTCGCCTGTGCTCAGCACTAACACCGTCCGGGCCACCCCCACTGCGTGCGTGCTCAGCGCAGACTGCGTGCGTGCTCAGCGCAGACTGGGCGTGGGTACCACCGTCTCCCGCCAGGGGCACTAAAAGCTGCGAGGCGTCTCGGGATGGGGGGGGCAGTAGGTGCTTCCCTGGGTCTGGGTCGCTGGCGGCGGAGGTGGCCGGGCGCACGTGGCGCAAAGCCCAGGGACTTGCCAGGGAGGCCCCTCCGTGGTGCGCACTGGCGGCGGGAAGAAGGAGGACGTGGGCGCCTGCGCTCGCTGCGGAGCGCTCCCCACAATCTGTAAAATTGTTTATAGTACAAGCCAGTTTCACGGACGCCCAGAGCTGGGCCGCTCCCCTGGGCGGCACCTGGGGCAGAGCTCTGGGCTCCCAGGTACACGGGGGGGGGGAGGACCCTCTTCCCCGGGGCAGAGCGCAGCCGCCGGGAGCCCTGCGTCGGGAATGGGGACTTAGCGCCGACCCCCTCTGGCCGCAGCTCGGCCCAGGCAGAAAGAGGCCGGGTTTTTTGCTCTGCTGTCCCCTCTCGCGTCAGTGTGACCGCGTTCCCGCCTGTGCGACCCTCCTCTGAGTGCCCACCTGGCTCTCCCCGCAGTCGACGGCCGCTGGAGCCCCTGGTCCCCGTGGTCGGTCTGCACCGTCACCTGCGCCGGCGGGATCCGGGAGCGCACACGGGTCTGCAACAGCCCGGAGCCGCAGCATGGCGGCAAGGCCTGCGTGGGCGACGTCACCGAGCGCCAGATGTGCAACCGGCGCAGCTGCCCCGTGGGTGGGTGTGGCCTGCGGAGCCGGGCAGGGGCTGGGGAACGGTGGGCTGTGTGCTCATGACAGGTGGAGACGTTTCCAGGAAATACGTAGAGAACACGGAAAAGAAAAATCAGTTACAGGCTGGGCACGGTGGCTCACACCTGTGATCCTAGCACTCTGGGAGGCCGAGGCGGGCGGATCGCTCAAGGTCAGGAGTTCGAAACCAGCCTGAGCAAGAGTGAGACCCCCGTCTCTACTATAAATAGAAAGAAAGAAGTTAATTGGCCAACTAAAGATATATGTAGAAAAAATTAGCTGGGCATGGTGGCGCGTGCCTGTAGTCCCAGCTACTCGGGAGGCTGAGGCAGAAGGATCGCTTGAGCCCAGGAGTTTGATGTTGCTGTGAGCTAAGCTGACGCCACGGCACTCAGTCTAGCCCGGGCAACAGAGTGAGACTCTGTCTCAAAAAATAAAAAAATAAAAAAATAAAGTCTACTAACTTTTTAAAGGAACTGAAATTAAATACACATCCAAAATTAAAAATAAAACTGCCACCGTGACACATTAGAGAGTAAGGTAGGCATTTCATTCTCAGTTTGTGGATAATTTTAGAGATTGTTTTTTCCACCTATCTGCATTCAAATGTCCCCTAGGAAGAGAAGGTAGTTGACTACGCAGAGAGCTGGAAATGGTCTCAAGCAGTTCTTTTTTTTTGGTAGGTATTAGGAATTTTTTTTTAAGGCTTTATCAAGGTAGAATTGACAAATAAAAATCGTGCATGTTTAGGTGATTTGATACATGTCCGTTGTGAACTGCCCACGACACTCAAGCTAATTAACATATCTGTCACCTCACATAGTTGCTGTTTTCTTTTCGGTAGAGTTTCTCTTTTTTTGTGTGGTGAGAATACTTAAGGACTACGCTCTAGGCAGAGTTCAAGTACACAGTACAGTATTGTTAGCGAGAGTCAGTTCTTTTCTTTCTCTTTTGAGATTTTGAGAGAGGCACAAAAAAGATAGCAATAGAAGTAGAAAGTGCATTGATGTTAAAATGCACGCACACGCACACACACACGCACACACATGCACACACACACGCACACACACGCACACACACGCACACGCACACACGCACACACACCCTTGGAAAGAAAGCTCCGCACACATTCTTGAATGTTTTCTACGGGGCGGGTAACATTCTTTACAATTTCCATTCTACAAGGCAGACAAATCGAAAGCCCTGCACATGCCTGTTGTGGTTTAGTATGTAACAGAAAACACACACAATGTCATTGTTCTTCTGTTTTGTTCTATGTGAACAATCAATGTGGAAATTGGATAAAACCAAACTGAGGAGGGTCTATCCAATTACAGATTCGTAAACCCTCTGGCCCAGCAGTTTTACTACTGGGAGAGTTTCCTACTGAGCGCTCACATGCTTGAAGCGTCGCATCTTGTAGCCAAAGGTGGAAAGATCCCACACGTCCCCCAGGAAGGGCCTGGCGCAGTAACGGTGCCGCAGTGGGGAAAGGAAGAGGAGCCCGTGTCACCGTGGGAACTGATTTGCAGGGTGTTATCCTGTGCTGAAGATCAGCTGGACAGTGAAACACCGTGAAACGGGGGGCATTAAGAATGCACATATTTGCTTTTTTTATGCAAAAATTCTCTGAAAGGAGAAGCAGCTCATGTTAGTTGCCCCTGAGAAAGAAACATGATTGGTTGGTGAATAGCTGGGTGTGTATGTGTGGCGTGTGCGCATGGAGTGGGGGTAGGGGGCGACGAGGGCTGTGAGTGTGTGTGTGGTGTATGTGTGGGGTGGGGCATGCGTGTGTGTGTGCGTGTGTGTGTGTGTGTGTGTGTGTGTAGGCAGAGTGAGGGAGATGAGATTTTTCATTGCGTACCTTTTTGTCCTTCCTGGATTTTAAGTTATTCAGGTGCATAACTGTTAAGGTATTTAAATCAATACAACGTAAATATTAGGAAGAAAGAGGATGTCCAGGGCACACTGAGCGGAAACCCCTGCTGGAGCCTATTTGCCCACTCACGCGTGTGTAGGAAGACATCACAAGCCACTCCACGAGCTATCCTAACCACACAACTCAGCCTAAAAAACTCCCTACTTTATTTAAGAAAATGGTGACAAATATATTCTCACCAAAACAAAGCAAAAGAGCTGCTCTAAACAATGGTGCGTCACTCCGAAGTGCAAGCCCTCCTCTGGCACCGGGCTGCGCTGCGGGAGCTCCCAGGGAGGACACGGGTGCCGAGTGCCCACGCGCAGCTGCTCACGGGGGCACAGGGCAACTTCCTCCTCACTGGGCAACTCCTCAAGCCAGGGCCGACAGCACACCTCACACAGGTGGCCGGCAGCCGAAAGCAAGGAGGGAATAGGAAACCAATCCCCACCCAGAGTGGCCCTTAGGAGAGGAAAGATGGCTATGAAGTGGAAAACCGCCTTTTTCACGTGTTCTCAGCCAGCTCTGAGGTTTGTGGTTTTTAAAGAAAACCCCAAGGCCAGGCATGGTGGCTCACACCTGTAATCCTAACACTCTGGGAGGCTGAGGCAGGAGGATTGCTTGAGCTCAGGAGTTCAGAGACCAGCCTGAGCAAGAGTGAGACCACATCTCTACTAAAAATAGAAAAGATTAGCTGGGTGTGGTGCTGTGCCCATAGTCCCAGCTCTTCAGCTACTCGGGAGGCTGAGGCGGGAGGATCGCTTGAGCCCAGGAGTTTGAGGCTACAGTGAGTTATGGTGCCACTGCATTTCAGCCTGGGTGACAGAGTCAGACTCTATGGGAAGGGAAGACAAAGGAAACGGAGGGGAGGGGAGAAGAGGGGAGGGAAGGGGAGGGGGGGAGAGCTGCCTGAGAGATTTCTGGTGATTCCTCTGACTCTACAATTCTGAAATTTCTATTTTTTAAAAAAACGGTTCTAGTGTAAACACGCCAGAGTGTGCTTATCGGGAACCAAAACGTGAATGCACGTACCACTCCCAGCGCTGCGTCCGCAGCCCTGGAACTCGTTGTCGTGGTTGGAAAATAAGTTCTAGGGGAGGAAGGAGAGGAAGTGAGAGGCAGCCCTGCGCGGGCCGCAGAGCCGGGCTAAACCCGCGGTGCAGTGCGCCGTGAGCTCCGGGGACGGGGATTCTTAGCGCAGGCATCATTCATTCGCCCTGTCACAGCAACTGCACCACCCTCGGAATCGCCTTCAAACACTAATTGGAAATGGAAATAGAAATCAAACCCACAGTGAGTGTCACCTGTACCTGTTAGAATGGCTAGGATGGAAGAGACAAAGGTGACAGGCGCTGGTGATGTGGAGAGAGGGCAGCCCGGCACGCTGTTGGGGAAATGTAAACCGGTGCAGCCTCTATGGACAACAGCGTGCAGGTGCCCCCAAAACTAAAAGTAGAGCCACCGTGTTCTGCAGTATCCCACGCCTGCGTGTGTCCAGAGGGAGGTACACTCGAGAGGCACCTGCCCCCGTGTTCACGCAGCACTGACCGCAGTAGCTAAGATGCGGCATCAGCCTCCGCGTCCGCCAGCGGGTGAGCAGACGGAGAAACCGTGGTGCACACACACCGTGCAATACCAGCCAGCCGTAAAGAAGAAGGAAATCCTGCCGTTTGCAACAATACGGATGAACGTGGGGGACACCGCGCCCGTGAAATGAGCCAGGCACAGACAAACACTCACTCCCGTGTGGAGTGTAAAAAGCCAAACTCACAGAAACCAGACGGCAGAGCGGGCGTCCCCGAGGCAGGGTGGGGGAACTGAGATGTCGGTCAAAGGACACGAAACTTCAGTGACACAAGAGGAATACATTCAAGAGATCCGACATCATGGCGACCACAGTTAACAACAGTATATTGTGTATTGGAAAATTGCTGAGAGTACATTTTAAGTGTTTCCACCACAACATAAGACGTGTGTGTGTGTGAGGTGACGCGTATGTTGACAGCTGATGTAGCCATTCCACGAGGCAAACACACCAAAGCACCGTGTTGTGCACCATAGATACATACGGTGTTTACTTGTCAATTAAGACAAAGGCCAGGCTGGTGGCTCACACCTATAACCCTAGCACCCTGGGAGGCCGAGTTGCTCGGATTGCTCAAGGTCAGGCGTTCGAAACCAGCCTGAGCAAGAGCGAGACCCCGTCTCTACTAAAAATAGAAAGAAATTAACTGGACAACTAAAAATATGTAGAAAAACTTAGCCGGACATGGTGGCACATGCCTGTAGTCCCAGCTACTTGGGAGGCTGAGGAGGGAGGATCGCTTAAGCCCAGAGTTTGAGGTTGCTGTGAGCGAGACTGATGCTACGGCACTCACTCTAGCCCGGGCAACAGAGTGAGACTCTGTCTCCAAAGAAAAAAACAAGATAAACAATAGAAAACAATAAAAGCAAACGGAAGTCCCACTTTGTGACAACAGAGGTGACTTTAAAGGCAGCTCGTTTGGGAGGTGCCACAGTGCAGCCCCTACTTTCTATTTTAAACCATTCGCTGGTCTCAGCTGCCGTTGGGCAGCAGCAGCTGGGAGCCCACCTGCTGGCCTCACCAGGAGCACAGCCCTCTGGGACCCAGGGCTCAGCCTCGAGGCAGGGATTCAGTGACATGGTGTGTCCCCGTGCTGTGGCCTGGTCAGCCCCCAGCCGTCCACACCCAGCCGCTGTAGGTAAGGCGGCCACGAGGAGACCCCCACCCCGGGCAGAGCGGCCCCTTCCCAAGGCCCACTCACCGCACCGGTTCTCGTCCTCCCCGCTGGGGCACTGCGAGACTCCGTCACACCAGTGAGCCGGGCTGACGCAGGTGCCCGAGGAGCTGCACTCCATCTGCGAGTCCACGCACTTGCTGTCCACTAGCAGAGGAAACGGGGGGATGCCCGTCAGGCTGGAGCCCACCCGAATTGCCCCATCCACTCTCCGGCCCCGCGAACGAGAAGCAATGATCGCCCCCTTGTTTTCAACGAGGAGGAGATGTGTCCCTGCCACCAGTATCTGTGCGTGGACTTAGGGCTGGGGTACGCCACTTCCATGGGGCCAGGGGGAAGGACCCGCTCTGTGTTGGGGTTTGGACAGCACTCACACGTCCTCTCTGCCACACAGAGGTGACTTCAGGGACGCACAAATGGGCAGTGAGTCTGCACCGCCCCAGGCTGATCGGAAGGGCATAGGCTTCGGTTACAGGAGGTGGCAGGGGAGGGGCACGCCTGGCCCCGGCGGCCACTGCTGTGCCATGAGACACAGGTGACCAGGTGTGGCCCTAAGGTAGGGGAACCTGTGCTCACAGTGCCTGGTGGCACCTGGCACCCAAAGTGCCGGGCACATTCTAAGTCCTTCTCCTGCAGTGTGTCAATACTACAGAAACAGCTCGGGACTTCAGCGACCCACAGATCAGGAAGGAGCACGAGAGTGACAACAGCAACCCGGACAACGAGACCAGCCGCTGCCAAGAGCATTACTCACGCGGCACCGTGACCAAACAAAGAGAAGGGAGAGGACAGCCTTGTTCTGTGGGAGCGGAACTGCAGGGAGGGCCCTGAAGGCCTCCCCGGCCCACACAGCCCGCCCGAGCCCAGACGCAGGGACCGCAGGAGCCACGCCGTGAGTGGGGCCCACCCGGCACTTACTGAACTTCCAGAGCAGGCCGGCGGCCAGCGCGCCTCCCACGAGGATGGCCCCCAGGGCCACGGTGATGAACAGTGCTTTCTTAGTGTCTGGAGGAAGGAGGGGACACAACATTTGGTCGGAGTCAGTTAGAAGTCACACTCTCAAACACCATGCACTACCTTTACAGTATGCCGTATTAAGAGATCATTGTTTTGTATGCACTTAAAAACGTGACTTTTAATTTTAAAAACATATCCTGAGAGGTTTTATGTCTTCCGTAACACTAACCTTTATGCTTTTTAGAAAACAGAAGCGGAAAGCCACGAGCTGAAGCAAAGTACCCCAAAGTCAAGCTCTCTAAAAAAGTACAGCATGCTAAAGAGTCTTAAAATGGGCAGATGATTAATGTGAAAAATGGGCTAAAGGAGGAAAAGTACTTCATTTTCATAATTATGAATATAAGCAAAATAATAATAATGTCCCCCGAACTATCGTCACCCTGCCAGTGGTCCCCAAGGCAGAAGAATAAATCGTCTTACTCAAGGGTGTTTAACAAATCCACAGTGTCCCGTCTGGACAGCCACGAGCCACACGTGGCTGTTTGCACGTTAATTGAAGTTAGATGGAACTAAATAAAATGATGCGAGGTCAAGTGCTCGGTAGTCACATGCGGCCAGCGGCTACCGTACGAGACAGCTCTAGAACCTTCCCTCCTCTGCCATAAGTTCTGCGCAACACGCTGGCAGAGGCCCTTCGGTCTTAGGGCAGAAATGCTGGACCCAGAGTTTAGGCACATTTCAGCTAAAAATAAAGGAATGTAGAAAGGTCACCAATTTCCTCTAGTCAAAACAAACAGACACAGAATTGTTGGCCGAAGGGTGTACGCCAAAAGTTGCATCAAGGTTCAGAAGACAGCGCCAGACGCCACAGAGGGCACTCCAGGGTCAGACATCTGGCCCAGCGACCCTGGGCTCAGCCCACTCCCGGCAGAGGAGGGAGAGCTCCGTGCCCGTCACTCCAGATCCCTAGCAGCCCTGTGCCCGGGAGCTCCTGGGAGCCTTCCTTGGAAGGAAGGTCGACAGGTGGAGGAGGGAAGGGGGAGAAGGCATTTGAACAGACCCTCCAAGGCTGCAGACATGGCACGGCCGCCCGGTGCTGCCCACCTCTGCACACCTGTGCTTCCGGGAGTCAACCAGGGTGAGAAATCTCGGCTTCTGGAGCTGGAGAGACCAGAGCTGACGCCTTGCTGAGGGCTCACAGCCAGGCCTCTCATTTTGTTACCACACTCTGATCATTCTACAATCCTTCTCAAACTGCAACCGGCTTAAGAAAGACCTGGGGAACCTGGTTCCCATCCCCAGACATTCTGATTCAGCCGGGGCTCGGGCACGAATTTGCATTTCTAACAGACTCCCAGGTGAGGCCACTGGTCTGAGAATTATCCAAGCACAGGATTTCATCATAGCTCAGCTACAGCGACTGTGCCTTAAGGCGGCAGGCAGGAGCCAGCGCAGTTCACAGGAGAAATTCCAAATGGTCTCTTTGACCCGTTACCAAGGTCATTTTCTTCCACAGGTGACTTCCCTGCCGTGCCATTTTGTCCAAGATAAGATAACTTGCCTGTCGAGTTAAGGATTGTTAAATCAGGCATCCTTAACTTCACATTGAGTGTGTGGCAATCGGCCCAGCTCTCGCCAGGAGTGTGTGCGCAGTGGGAAGCCCCCAGTTCCACCCTTGGGGGGACAGGCATTTTGTAATCAGTGCGTGGCCAGTACAGACTTCACTTGGTCCTGGTTTGCGTGGTGCCACTGTGGAGTTTAACTACAACGTACTATTCATTTACCTTAATCATTCTCAGTCAGTCTGCTGTTGACTGGTCCTGCAGTGGTTTCTAGTGTGAGCTACTTGCGTCAGATTCACTGTTAACCTTCAGTTCTCCAAAGCTTAAACCTTAAGATGCGTATTCATTCCTGTTCAAATGTATAACTCCTCTGGCTGTTACTAAAGCAAACAGATGCATTAACTCCAGAGAAACGTTCCTTGTACTCCTGTGGGGTACTTGTGAATTTGTGCTATCCAAATAACTTGGAAAATAGTTTCAAACATTACACTTACAAAATGTATACTTTTCTATTTATTATGCACCAATAGCATGTTCTTAAAAATAACTCCAAGGCAAGTTCAATAAAATTGCTAAATTATTTTTGAGCTCATGGGGCACAGTTTTATGATGCAGAATCACACACGTAGGTCATACCCTTTGATTATGAGAGTAATCGATGGAGGACTGATATATTCCTGTCCAGCTGTCACCACCGAGTCTGTGCCCTGGAAAATCGGAAGGGTGTCGGGTGGGCCAGGGCTTCTTCTGCCCTCGTTGGTGGGAACACCACCTTTTGGAGGTGCTGACCTCAAGAGAGGACCCTTCACCGTCCTTTCTTTGGGGGGCGCTCACACACCAGGGTGCCCTCACTCTCCTCACCCTGGCCTGCTTCCAGCCACCATGCGGACAAAGACCAGGCGTTCTCAGCCTGGGCACCGCTGACATCTTGGCCTGATGGTTCTCTGTCGTGAGTCTGTCCTGCGCATTGCTGGGAGACTAGCAGCAGACCCACCACCTACCTGGGAGAAGCCAGAAGCACCCCTTCCCCACTCATGACAACCTGAGCTGTCTGCAGACACTGCCATCTATCCTTGAGCATCAAAGTCACCCCCGATTGAGAACCACTGGTCTCAACCTACCCACCGCCTCCAGGAAGACTTCAGTGCAGAGACAGGCATCTCCGCGGCACAGGGACATGGGATGGAGGCCTGGGAGAAGCAGAGTAGGAACTGGAGAAGGGATGATGGGACGGAGGGAGGGATCAGGGCGGGGCAGGAAACACAGCGACAGAGAGAGAGGAGTGTCTCGGAAGAGCCCTCCGTGAAGAGTGAGGGGAGAGTGGCGGGGCAGAAACAGAGCCACGGCCCTTGTCAAGAGCAGAGAGAAGTCTGGGAGGGGCAGACGGGGCTTCACAGAGTACTGGCATTGACGGGGGCACGTGGAAATCCACTTCCTTATTAACCTTCAACTGTGTTGGTTGCATAGACAGGGATGCATATTTCACAAAATAAAACAAAAACATTAACAAGTAGATTGTTGGTACTGCTGTTGCTGTACTAGCTCCACCTGGCGAGTCTTAGCACCGAAACGAGCCTGAATTAAACTCTGGGAGGGGAACCAGGGAGACAGAACACAAGTGAAATGGCAAAGAACGGTGATGAATGAAAGTGAGAGAGAGACCAGGTAGAGGGGACAGCAAAGGCCATTCAAGCTTCAGCACCCCGACGCCCGCTCGGGCTGTCTACAGGACCGTCCAGCCTGGCGAGATGTCACAGATACGTCTGTGCTACAACCACACCAGCCACGTCACGCATGGAACACAAAATAACACGGAGCATCTAAACGTGACCCGCTGTATTCAGGGGACGGCACCACAAAGAAAGGCAGGACAGCTCATCTCTGCCCTTGGGAGCTTACCATTTATTCAGGAGAAGACAGTGACAAGAGAGTTAGCAGAATGTGGAGGTCTTGCAGAGCGGAGGCCCAGGCAGGAGAGAGAGCTGGCAGTGACAGCTCTGACCCAGCAGGAGAAGGAAAAGAGAGACGGCTCCAGCGGACAGAGGGGCAGGATCAGACCAGGACAGCTGGTGACACAGATGGCGGGAGCAGAGAGCCCACCCGGGAAGACAGACCCACGAAATCCGGGTCGTGGCAGGAAATAAACACAAAGAGGTTCCTACTTGAGGAGCACACAGCTCCCGACCGGGATTTGGGCCGCGTGCGGATGGCGGGGGTCGAGTCGCTGGTTAGAACCCGCGGGGCGTACTGGGGAACCGGGGACGGGTAGTACTGAGCCGGATACGCAGGGTAGACACTGGGAGCCACGGGGGGCGGGCGGGCGTAGAGGTTTTCCGGTTGGTATCCATAGTTTTCGTAGTAAGGTCCAGCACCTGCTGGTGACCCCTAGACAATGGGAAAGAAGACAAATCGCATGAGACTCTTACTTTCCCCAAAGGGTTAAACACACAATCTCACACGACATTCCCACAAGACGTTGCAGCGGTACTACGGATCCTTCTGGGGCACCTATCATTACGTCAAATACTGAACGTATCTACAACAGCAACTAACCAGAATTTTCAATTGTCTGTGTTCTGTTTTATTTTTTACTATTGATTCTTTGACATTAAAAAAAAAGTGGCAGACATTGGGATTTACTAAAAAATAAATAATAATAATAATAAATTGTGTAGAGGTCTGGGATTAAAACCAATCAAGCCAGTATCTTGAACCTTTAATTCCCCTAGGCCTCATCTTGAGAACTGAGGTTCTCCGTAATTCCGCAAAATTACGGACGAGCGATGCTAGAATTTTAAGGAGAATAACAACAGGTAACGTTTGAGAACACACGTGCCGCGGGGCCTCTGTGCTCACAATCTCTTTGGAGACCGACCATAGCCCCCCAAGACTGGTACCGGTACCATTAAGGCACCCACTTTGCAAAAAAGAACCTGAGCTAAGAAATGTGCCTGAAGGAATATTCTCTCCATGGGATTCTGGGAATTCTCTTTCTGTGTCCTGTTCTCTTACAGGAGATGTATCATCTCTTACTCAGCGTCTCTTCTTGACGGACACTTGAGTGTTTGCAGCGCGGGCTCCGGCCATCCAGCTGCAATGCCTGCCCTTGCCCAGCGCGTGCAGGTCTGTGCAAAGGGCACGGGGCCCTGCAGCCACAGCCCTTTAAGGGGAGTTTGTGGGTCAGAGTGCACACACATGTAAATGTGACAGGAACTGCCCAGTGTGGCATTTTATCCTCAGCTCCATCCTTAGGCTGATGCCTGTCTTCTCAGAATGTCCTTCTCCCCTCCCTCGGCCTACTTGCAGATTGCCTTCCCGAGGCCTCCTCTCTCAAGACCCCACCCCCCATGGGACACTCGGGATCGCACCGCCCCATCTTCCCCTTCTTTCAAACGCCCCTCAATTGCGCCGTGTCTGGGCCTCGCGGGTTGGCCACATTTGTCCTCTTATCTGTGTCTAAAGGTCCCCATGCAAAACTTTTTCCTGCTCACTAATCTCTGCCCCTTGTCTCTTGCTGAGCTCAGAGAGGACAGAGAGGTTGTTCTCAGAGCACAGGTATTCCGGGCAGAGGCCACTGACTCCTCAGAAGTTGAAACGGGGCTTCCTGGGGAGTGTGATTACGAAGGAACCACCAAATGCAGGCCCCCGAGTTAACCTCGGCTTAGTAACTCACTCATGCCAGCCTTGAAAAGTCCGCAGACGGTAACTCTAAACCAGGGCAGCGGACACGGGGAAATGGAACGTGATCTCTAATCTAAATGAGGGCACCAGGGGCACCGCGGTCGGCATGCGCTGGGCCTCAATCTCAGCCATCTAAGAACACGCCGTCCCACCCGGTACGGCCCCGAGAGTCCTGTGCAATGGATTTAAAATTAAAGACAGATCCAGGAAAAAATAAACATCAGTAACAAATAAAGGGAAAAACACAGGTCTATTTTCCGGATATAGAATCTAGGAAAATTTTCAAACTCTTTACAAAACTTAGCTCTTATTTCAGGTATTAGATGAATTGGTCAGATAATAAGGGAACAAAGACAAGTGCATTTGTCCCCAAACAAAGGGAGGGACGGGAGGGACGGCCCGCCCAATGTCTCATTCGGTCAGACTTTTCCAGGTTTATCAGGAAGCCAGGACCCGGCGGTCTCCCACGCGGCTCTTCCCTGGGCCTTTCTCCCTCTGACCACCGTCCTGCCTCCTCTATCCTCACACCTCTTCCCGCCCACCCCGACCCCACCTGCAGAGCAGGACGGGAGGAGTCAGGATGAGAATGAACGTCACCCACTCGGTCCCGCCAGCAGTGGCTTCTGAGACGCACCCGCGCAGCTACCATGTGCCAGCCCCCCACAGCCCACACATCCCCGCACAGCGCTCTGACAAACGTCGACCACTACATGGCTGGGATGCCAGACAAGGGCATGAAGGAAAGGCCAGGGAGGTAATAATTAACCACTTACTGAGTTCAAAGCCATCCTGATTTTATCAACAGCATCGAGTAATGAGAGGTATTTGGAATGTTCAAGATGACCTAGAAAAAAAGAGTTACAAGATTATAATATTTCCATACCAGTTAGTGTTTAGAAGACAAATCTGGAAAGAACTAGAAACCTTCTAGGTGAAGGTTCCCTCTCACCAGAACAAACAGCAGTGCTGCCCACTGACCTCGGCCCGACCTTCCACTCCGCTTCCCCACAGCCCTCCACATGTAAGGATTCTGGGGCTTGCTGGCACCCGAGGGGTCACAGGGAGAGGGTGGGGGGTGGCGTGCAATTGTGAATACTGTGGCCAGGGATGCCGGACCCAGAAGAAGGGACAGGCTCAAAGACTCAGACACCCATTGGGGCAGCATCCAGGGCAGTGCCCAGGGCTCCACTGCCACTGAGCCCAGGGGTCCTACAGCCATGAACATGGCTCTCACCAGGGGGCTGTGATTTCCCCCTGACGGTGCTTCTGCCAACTGCCAGGCAGCCTCTAAACCCAGCAGGTTCAGAAGAGGCTAAGGACGGCCAGGAGGCAAAGACTTGGGGCCAACTCCTGGCAGAACCTCCTCCTGGAGGTGTCACTGGGCGAGTAACTGAACCTCGCTGAAGCCTCAGGTTCCTCATCTGAAAAACGGACGGAGCATCAGCACCGCTTTGTTATGTGAAGGGCACCGCCCGTGCCGGGCACCGAGGAACAGCAAGTGTGAGCAGATTCTCCCTCCCGTGGACGTCCCTCCACCTGGCAGGGGGTCCAGAGCCCAGCACCAGCGACAGGTCACATTTGACTCTTCTAAGGAAGCCACATGGAACCTCCCAATTCTCAAAAATACATGCGTGAACAAAATTCCATAAAACACATCCACACCCACGCTGTTGACTGCCCCAAATCTAAAAGACAAAATTCAGAGCTAACCATTTTGACTGTTTCTAAGATGAGCAGTAATGAGAAGAAAACCATGGGCCATTTTGCTGGTAGCCATTTATGAAGAGTTAGCAATAATACATAGAGATACCATCACCATGACATGCTTTATGGCAAAGCCCAGGATTCTTTACTTGGCCAGAAGAATCAGGCTCCTGAGCCGCCCAGGCCATCTGTGCACTTCCTGGTAGCACGCACTCGTAGCAAATAACCCTGCCAGGTCAGTTTAGCAAGAACCCCCAACCTCGATATCTGAACACTCCCCATGCCTGAGCAGGTTCCTCACCCTCCACCATCTCCCAGGTGACACGTGACCACCTTGCCTATCTCAGCAAGAATCCCGTTAGGTCGGTTCAGCCAGAATGCCCCTCACCCTTGATGTCTTCTCTTAGTGCCTATTCCACCCCCCACCCTGCTCCTTAGTTATGAATTAATCCCCACTTGCCCATGCTGTGTTCAGAGTTGAGCCCAATCTCTCTCGCCCACTGCAAAATCCCATTGCCTCGGTGCCTCCACCTACCATGATGGTCCTGCTACCAAGTCTGCCTTACCACCTTTAGCAAGTGCCACTGAAGGGCTTTTTCTTTCATACCTTCTCATGAGCAAATGAAGGGCTCTTCCCTACTTCTCTCCCCTTGGCTTGAAATGACCAAACGATATTTTAAGAAATAGTCTTCGAGACCGTCCATTCATAAGACCATGTTCCCTGGAGAAGGCTCTGGTCTTTGTGGCTGGCCAGATCAGGGTCTGCATATTTTTCATCTATAAGAGGCAGCACACAGTAGGCACTCAAACGGCAGCAGGCAGCACAGCACAGTCCTCTGGGACCAGGCTCAGCCCCTCACTAGCTGTGGCCTGGAGCAAGTCAATGTTCTGTGGCTCAGTGTCCTCATTTGCAAATGTAGATAATAGTAGCACTTACCATGGGGTTGTCAGGCATTAAGTGAGTTAGTACTAATCAGGCGCTCAGTGCCTAGCACAATAAGTGCCACATAAATTTTCATTAAATAAAAGTAATTATAAAGCTGATAAATGTTCAACAACCTCTGAAGGAGAAGAAATTTGCGCCTGGTAAGTAGTCCCAGGCTACCGCATGAAGCCCACCAGCTCTCAAAGTTCAGTGGTGCCCAGTACGGTGGCGCCAGCTCCAGCCCACTACTGCTCCTCCATCTCCCGAGCAAAATTAGTAATGGACCCATTAAACTAAAAATACCCTGACAGCCTGCTATGAATCAAAATGAGTATGGCTTTTTAATCTCAGGAAACCTCACTAAACAGATCACAATAAAAACTCGACAGATCATTTATTTGCTTTTCACATACAGCTAAAACGTAAGAACCAGGTCATGTTGATAGCTTTGAGTTGTTTTAAGATTAAAAATAAAGTCCACACCCTTCTGGGTATGAGGAAAGAAAACTGACTAACGTCCAGGTGGGAAAGATCACCATTTACAACATATCTGTAACATGTAAGCCTTCTACGTGGGTGTGACTGTCACGTGTTAACATCCCTTTCTGGTGCCCACCTTGCGAAGAGAGGACCCGAAGGCTTGACATCAGCACCGTAAACCCTGCTCTCTTGTCTCCAAGCAGGAAAGGGCTCGGCACCGTCCTGGGATTACCCCCAAAGAGCTCTGCCCAACCAGACTCATTCTCACCCCTCTGGTTTCTCAGCTCTGCTATCTGACCAGTTGTAGGTTCGGTTGAAGTTTCAGGAAATGAAAATCTGATCCCACTGGCGGCTTTCCCAGTTCAGGAGCCCTCTGAAAGGAGCGATGAATCAATGCTCAAATCCACGCTTGCTATTCATTCGAGATCCCTCGCAATGAGAGACGAGGAAGCCAGGAAAGGGAGGAACGCTAGGAGCCACGGCCGTGAAGGGTCCAATAAAAGCCACAGGACCCCAAGGCATCACGGAGCAGCCCTATCTCATGCAGCGATCCCGCGGCCCACACAACATCAGAGCCAAAAATATTAAGTGTGCCCCGATCAGCTACCATGGACTTTGGAATAGAAGACAAGAGCCGTGCTGCCTGTAATTTTCTCCAGCAGAAAAGAAGAGAAGGGGGAAATGTCCCGCTCTGGCATTGGATCTCAAATGGGAGCGTCACAGTCCCCAAAGGCCAGGAAATCACATTCAGCCCCACTCATTTTCAAAACAGGCATTTATTTCCACGCCCACACGAGACTGTCAATCTCATTAACTGGTTTCTGAAAGGAGCAAGATGTAACCTGGATGACAAGAGGCAACACTGCTTAGCGAATGCTCTTTCCTGTCATTTGAAGGACAGAGATGATTGTTCTCCATTGCAGAAAGCCAGCCACGATGAGGCACTTTGGGAAACCTTCCTTACGGTGGCAAAGGAGCAAAAGCGGATGAAGCTCCGAATCTCCTCCCCCGACAGTGACAGTATCACTCGATGCTGCCGCCGCACCCGGCTGGCCTCCAGCTATCTTGTCCATTCCGGCTGCGCTTTCAGAGAGGGAAGCCAGCCCCAGTCACCTGCCCAGCCACCGTGCACAGGATGAGGCTGTGAGATCCTATCTGCATCCCATGACACGATGAGTTATTTCCAAAACAAGGGTAGCTTCTTCCAGTTTCTTTCCTCTGGAGATCTCAGGACACATTTGCTGGACGCTTATTTTGAAAATAACCAAACCGATATGAATGAAGTCAGGCCATAGACGCCGATTTCCATCCAGGAGTCCGGGATATGCCCCGTAATTAAGGCTCCACCAACGTCACCACGTACACCACACAGGCACTCGCTCCTGCTTGAAGTCCCCACTGTGTGCCGGGTGCTGTTCAAGTTTCGGAAGGTGTAAGGTGAGCAGGCAGGCGAGGCCCCACCTTCCTCGGATTCTGTATCCCTTCTTCGAACTCCAAAGCAACTCGGCCACCATCCATGGACACTTCCCTTCCAATGACCCAGTGACCGAAAAGAACCCCTTGTGCCGAAACCACTGCACTAAGGCCACACTATACAAGAAAATGTTCTGTCCTCCTGGGGATATAACACACTGTTAAACGAAAGTTAATGACAGCGGTGGGTCTCAGCAACGGTTCAACATAAACAAGTACAGGACAGACACAGGGCACACACCGTGACTGAGACAGGGATTCTCCAGACAGAAAGAGAGAGAAACAGAGAGATGACCTCAGCAGAGGCACTGCCTGCATCATCCAAGTTTCTTTTTCTATGAATGACTCATTGTCCCAAAGAGATTACAAACTTTTTAGGGCAGGAATCAGGTCTGGTCCTTTTTTTTTTTTAAGTCTACCTTTGTGCCATACAAAGAAAGTGTTCAAATATTTTTTGAGTTCCAAAGGCCACATGAGTAAGATGAAATTTAACAGAGAGAGATGGGAAACTCGTACCTGGCAAAGTCAGGACAGCGGGTGACCTCGCAGGGGCCCAGGTGCACAAAGCTGAGTGCACCCCTAAAATGACCGACAGACAAGCAGTAATAAAGCCTGGGCCTAGGTTCATCTGACAATTTAGCTCTCCCTTGAAAATATTTTTCTAACGAATGTCAGCTCGACTGTCGCGGCCTCTCTTCTCAGTCCCACTTGAGTGTCCCAGTTCTTGCATCTACTTGCCCCTGCCCGAACTTCCAGACTTCAGCCACCACGACCACAAACCACGGTGCCGGTCAAACATTCCCGCTTCCTGATCACACTCCACACCCTTAACCCTCCCAACCACCGGCCACTGATGCCCGGCGGCTTAACTCCTCGAACACAGCAGGTGCCCAAGCTCTCACCTCCCTCACCCTCCCTCACCTCCAGGAAGAGCAAAAAGCATGTCGTTGAGTCACCTGCCTCTCGAGCTCCGCTCTGTTTAGAATACAAGTGACCACCCCCACCCCTGCCAGAAAATCAGCCTCGTCCACTGACCAGGGCGTCTCCCAGGTGTTCATTTCCTCTCTCCTGACCACTGCCTGGTGACCAGGAAAAAACAAGTCCCAGGTAGGTCTCTGCCTCCTCAGGGAGCCCAGGCTCCACTCTAGGTCATCCCGCAGAGCTGCCTGTGTGATCAGCTGAACCGCTAACCTGCTGCGGACAAGGCTTTGCTCCTCCCCATGAGCCCCTGTGCCCGTTGGGACCAGGATGGTCAGAGGCACAGGGGCGTCCCAAGCCTGCCTCCCTCGGACCCAGTCCCACCTCTCCTGGGGATTGCAAGAACCCCACATGTGACTCCCCACATCAGCCTTAAGGTCCAGGAAGGGACTGACCCACAAAGGCTGCCCCAATACAGACCTCAGCTCATGCACCTGCACCCCAGTCCTGAGACCACTCAATGCGTCCTGGGCTAGGCCCAGTGTTGGGGGTTCCCTGACAGGTGCCCTGGAAAGTAAGGAGGGGCCAGGAGGAGCAGGTGAAGGCTCAGCAACAGTAAGATGAGGGAACACCCAGGGAGTGCAGAGTGGGAGAGACCAGAGAGGGGACAGGCACCAGGGCCTGCAGTGTCCTCTGCCCGCCCCCCACTCCCTGCAGGGAACACTCCTTGGCCTCCAGAGCCCTCCAGCACCCTCCCCACCAGCAGGGACAGTTTCCAATTCTTTAGTAACCGACAAACCAACCACTCAATTGACCAATCACCGTTCCTTGCCACTTCAGTTCTCAAGGCTTAGACCTGACCAATCGTTCCCAAACCTAGAATTTTCAGGAGGGCTTAGAAAAAAATTAAGATGCCTGGGCCCCAATCTCCCAGGGTCTGAAGCAGCAATGGGGACCTGGACAAGGACCCCATATTCTTATAAAGGTCCCCCAGGAATCCTGCCGCAGATTTAGGTGGGAAAGATCAAGAGTTGCCTGGCTCTACTCCTGGTTAAAATTTCCAGGTTGGGCCAGAGTAGGGGTCGGTACCCTAACACGAGGATGATGATGGTTGCGGGACACTGCATGTGTCTGACTTCACCACCTCCAGGACATCTGCACAGCGTCCCCCAGCGAGGCCAGCCCTCCCCAGGCCCCCTTGAGGAGTCCCAAGCACTCTCCCCCACATTGTGCTGCTGGAGGCGGGGGGCAGCACAGAGTCCAGGGGGCTGCGGGCAGGTGCCAGCTCTGCCAGGCCGGGGAGAACCCGAGCCCAGCCCAGGAGCAAGCTCTTGCAAACCAGGATTCCTGGGCCTCGTTCACAGCCTCCAACTCTCCTTTTTTCCACTGTCCCCGAACATTCTACCCTCCAGGAGGAGCTGAGGGAGGGAGGGAAGGGACCTGGCACTCTGTGCCGATGGCCAACACAGTCCCTCCTAGGCCTCCTGTGTCTCCACCTCAGATCCTAATACCAGAGCATCGGCCTGTGCAGCCTGTCTGTGGTCGTCCCCAGGTCACAGTGTCCTCATAACTGAGTTAAATATGTGATAAAGAGCTTTCGACAATGCCTGGCTGGATGAAAGAAAGTGTCACATCAATGCCTGTGGTTATTATTATGATACCAATGAGGCCAAATTTACTCCCCCTACAATGAAAGTGACTTGGGCTCACGGAGGAGCAGCCAGTGGGGCCAGCACCAAGCCACCAGGAGGGCTCTGCATGTGGCAACAGCACAACCTTGTTGCTAGAAGGTTGACCGCTTGAGGGGGGGAGGAGGAGTAAGAGGGAACTTGCTGGGGACCAAACAAATGTCTGAGCTGAGAACAAAGGCCCAGCCTGCTCACCAGTTGATCATTAAAATCAAGCAGACGCCACCTCCAGGCAGAGGTCCCAGCCCATGAGGATGCCCCCTCCCTAACCCTTGTGCAGAGTGTGTTCCACTCAGTGGTGTCCCCAGTGGCAGCCCCTCTGTCCAGTGACGTGTGCTGGGGGGAAGGAGGCAGGTCCCACCTTTTCAGAAGCAGCTCAGTAAAGGCGAGAGTCCCGAGCAGCCTCCAGACTTCCTGGGGGAGCTTCCCCCCCCACCACCAGGCCCTCCCTTCGCCTCACTGCCGGGCAGCGAAGGAGCTGGGCTCCCTTATCTCCCTGTGTCCCCACGTCCCTTCCCCTGGTAAACTCTGCTGCCACACTCCCAGCCCCCACCCCTTCTTCATGAGAGGTTGGCTCCAATCCTCACTACCGGGACAACCCTCCCGGCTAGGTCAACCACCCTTGCCTCACTTTAGGTTTTAAACATCTTGTAACTCGGCTGTAGCCCTTGTAACTTTCCATCCTTCAGGCGGTTCTCCCGGCTGGGAGCTTGGTGAACGCAGGCATCACCACGAGATCTTAGCCACAGGACCACTGCGCCTGTTTACCTAGAAAGCTGCTCAGCCCGGACGCCAAGCCCCGGGTGACTCTTCCCTACCTGGGCAGCCCAGCTATCTTTTCCTTTGCAAACAAGCCACCAGGATTCCTCCTGACCCAGCCAGCCGCCTGTGCGTTCTGAACGGGACTTCTATGGGTCACCGCGCTGTGCCCTGTGCCCTGGGGCGGGGCGCGCTGGGACTCTCCCCTGACGCTGGCAGTCGGCTCCAGGCTCCCCTCACGCCAGTGTCTGGGCACTAGCCAGTGATGGCGGCCACCCGCGCCCAGGGCCCCTGGGGTGGGGATGCCCAGACTTCCCGGCGCTAGGGCAGTTCTTCAGCTAGGCTTGTGCCCGAACAGAACGCCCACTGCCACGCTGGTGCCCTCGGTCACCCAGGGTGCCACCGACCCGAGTCCGTCTGGACGGGATGCGGTGGACCGAAGCACCCAGGTGCCAGGCCTTTGCCCCAGCAGGGAGTGCGCGCCCAGCGGCCAGGCCCGCTCCTCCCGGGCGGACTCCTGCGGGTGCCCCGTGTCCAGGCGGCCCCGGCCCTGATCGCCACAGTGGGGTCCGGGTCGCCAACACTCCCTCCCCTGGGCTGAAGAGCCGTTCGTGCCTCGCCCGGGGCCCCTGCGGGAGCCTGGCCCCGCGGTCCCCGCCGCGCCGGCCGTATCGTTCCCGGCATCTCAGCGAGTTTCCAGTTTCTCCCCACCTCGGTAGGGAACCAAGAGCAGAAGGAGTTCAGGTAACACTCCGGGACTGCAGAGATTTCCCCGAAACAAAGAAACATCGACAGCCCTCCTCCCCCTTCCTCGTCCCCAAAGAGAAAAGGAGCACCCTGGGCGACAAGGTGGGGGCCGTAAAGGGCCGGCGACCCGGAACCCGCTCCAGCCCAGGGACCCACCCCGAGGGACCCGGAGGCACCCTCTTCTCTGACCCATTGGCAAGGGACTCGCAGGGCCACCTGCCCCAGCCTGACGACGCCAACAGGGGCGGACAGGGGTCCAAGCCGCGCGCCCCAGTATCCCCAGGGTGCAGCCCCCTCCCGGCCCCTTGGAGGGCGCGTTGCGGCTCAGCCCACAGCGCTCAGCCCGGCGCACGCACCTGCCGCGCTCGTGCCCTCGCTCCTCGCTCCGGAGTCGCCTCCAGCCACTCCCGCCCGGCGCGGGGCCCGGGACGTGGGTGGTTCCCAGTTCACCAGGTTCCCCTCCCGAGCCCGGAACCGCGCCCGGGCCCCGGGAGCAGGTCGCGCGCGGCTCACCTGGGCTCCCGCCCCGCCTTCCTCTCCGCCTCCCGGGCCTCCCGCGGCGCTCGCGTCTCCTCGGCTGGCGCCCGAGTCTCCGACCTACCTGGCTCTCGCTTTTATCTCAGGAGGCGGCGTCCGAGTGCCCAGGGCGACACCCCTACACGCGGGTCCCCGGTCACCTCGGGCGCGGGGAGAGGACGGGCCAGAGCGGCTGTCCGCGGTGGCGGGGGCGTGTCCGGAGCTGGCGGCGGCAGCGGGGGGAGGAGTTTCCCTAGGGCAAGCCCGGGACGCGGCGGGACCGGCAGGGGACTTCTGGGCACTTCCCGGGTCTGGCCCCAACCGGCAGTTAGGGTTGCGGAGGAACACGTCTCCCTCCCCGCGTCCCCGGACCCCTGGGGTCCCCGACGCAGCACTGTAGGAGTTTGGATGAAGGAGGGGGATTCCGGGGGGCGCTAATCCAGGCCCGGGTGAGCCCCTGGAGCTGCTGCTTCACCAACTCCCGTAGGTGGCAGGGCGGGGGGAGGGGTAATGTGTCCTCTGTGCGAGGAACCAGGAGCTGGCCTCAAGGGACCGCTGGCCGAAGCACAAGCGGCCGCCGAGGACCCTCCCCAGTCGGCCGGAGCCGACCGTTCTCCGCCCTCCCGACGCCCCTGTGGCCAGGGCTCCCCAGAGGGGCCCGAGGTCTCCTCGCACCACAGGCCGGGCCGGCGCGGGGGGTGAGGACGCGGTGGGACACGCCTCGGCCCAGCAGACGGGGCTTTTCCCGGGACTTCGGAGGCTCTTTCAATATTTGCCACTGTGGGGACTCAGGATACACCACCCCAAAATTTGGCTATGGGAGACCGGAGTATGCCACCCCAAAATAGTCCTCTTTGGCATATTGCTTATTTGGAACTGGTCACTTTGAGAAACTGCAGACACAGGTGTAGCGCTGAGCCGCTGCCCTTTGTGAAGGAAATTTACATCTCTAAAGGAAATGTTCCTTGGTAAATTTCGCTGTACCGGAAGGAAGCTGTTCCGGGCAACTTTTATCACCGAAGAAACTTTCATCTGCGTAACAAGGCGGACTTCACTCACCCTCCCGTAATGTGCCTCCACGCCCCCCACCCAGGACCCCCAAACCTCTATTCCACTCTGTAGCTCAATCATGTGGCTGCTTCTTAAGTCTCATATTTTTGTGGGATCCTCATCCCTGAGTATGTAAGTTAAAATGGTTTTACACCTGTTCATCTGTCTTATGTCAATTTAATTCACAGGCCAGCCAAAGAATCTAGAAAGGTGGACGGAAGCGTATTTTTTCCTCCCATACACAATATGTAAAGTAATACGACTTGCTTTAAAATAAGGTGGGAGCAGAAAACAGCTGAATTCAGTCCAAATCATGCTGCCTGGGCTCCACATTCCCTGCCTGGGCAGCTCTCCCTGGAGGCCTCTCCTCTGGGCTGGACTTTCGTAGCAAGTCCTTCCCTCCCGCCCCCTCCCCTGGCTGCTTTTCTGGTCTGCTCTTAGCATCCACAACAGGGATTGTCTCTAAAACACGCACCCCTACCCATCTCCCATCCTGCCCTGTGTTCCAGGCTGTCCCCAGTGGAAGACACTGGAAGACAGTCTCCAGCACGTAGGGCAGATCTAGCTGTGTTCTGGTGGCAACTCACTTACTTCTGTTCTAACAGTGGGTTTGGTGCCTGCAGAAGGGACCCCTAATATCCAGCTACGCTGCAGGTGCTGTGTGCTTCTATCCACCAGCCCCCTTGTGGTGTCACTCACCTGACCCCTTGGCCTTGGTAGTCAGGCTTCTCCAGAGAAGCAGAACCAGCAGGGGATGTACGGACGTATGTCCAGAGGGATGCATTGTGAGGAATTGGCTCACACATTGTGGGGGCCGAGAAGCCCCACAGCCTGACGTCCCCAAGGCAGAGACCCAGGAGAACTGGCGGTGCAGTTCAAAGCCCGACAGCCGGGGAGCCAGACAGCTGATGGTGTAGATTCCAGTCTAGACCTGCAGGCTGAGAACCAGGCGTGCTGAGGGCAGGAGAGGACTGAAGTCCAGCTCACACAGAGAGTGAAGTCAACCTTCTTCCACCTTTTTATTTTTTTCAGGCTCTCACAGATTGCTCACATTGGGGACGGCCATCTGGGGTACTCATTTCACCTATTCCGTTGCTAGTCTCTTCCAGAAACACCTCACAGACACACCCAGAAATAATGGGTAACCTGCTATCCGTGCAGCCCATGGTCCAGTCAACGTGACACATAAAATTAACCATCACAAGTCTGCCCCCTGTCAGCTCAGTACACGTCTCCTTAAACCATATTTCATCTCCAAATAAAGATGACAGCAAGATTATTGCTCTGCCTAACATGTTACAACTATCCTCCTACAGCCAAAAATGCACTAATGCCTTCCCCAGGAGAGGAGGTAAAGTCCCTGAGTGATATTTACCCTTCTCCTTGACATCCTATAACTTAAATGCAATGATGTAAAATTAACGAAACTTAATACAATGAATGTGATGATATAAAGTCAATACATCCTGTACTACATAGGAAGGGAATAAGAGAGGAAACGAAACAAAGATAGACCCAGTACACGCACACACAGACACACACAGAGATGCACACAGAAATGTATTCAGAGCAAAATAAGGAGAAAATACTCAGGACAATTGCAGTCTTTATTTAGCTATTTGCCTGGACATAGCTAGTATTTATAAACACTCTCTTCCAATAACCGTTCTGCACTCCCTTGGCTTTCAATAAGCATCTCGGCTGATCTCAGTTGTTTCCCTGGTGGCGTACCAAAACCTTCATTCCTCAAAGGTCTGGGCCATTGGTAGTCATGCTCGGATTGTGTTGTTGTAGTGTTCCACTAACATTAACCACAAGCATGGCAAAACTAAGAGATGCCCTATGTTACGGCGACACGCTTCCTTACGTCTGCAGTAGAGCGGTAGTCTGGTTTCCTCTGGATGATCCGGATCAATTACCCCAGCCCACACCGCAGCTCTCCTCTTTGCCTGTTGATTCAGAGGCATGCGGAGCTCAAAGCGGCCAGGTTGTAGTCTTAAGTTATAGTTTAATGGAATTGTTGGGTCCTCTGGTGGAAGCATTTCCCCCTCTGGAACTAAGGCCTCCAGGCCAACAGAGCATGATGTTGCAGGAGCAGGAAGCACACGTTTTGCCAGTGGGTCACTAGGGGTGACGGTGAGTGGTGCCACTCCCATTTCTACCCCTTGATTCCTGGATCCATACATCCTGGCCATGGAAGCACAGAACTATACATTGGATGCCAGTTCAAAACATATACACAGCCTTTTGCAGATCTTGCCCCGCCCTGCAAGGTATGGCAGCCTAGCTGGCACCGTAACAGCGTCTTCGAAAGGCCCTTCCGCTGTCCTAGCAAGCCAGCTGCTGCAGAATGGTGGGGAAGGTGGCAGAGCAGCGAATTCCCTGAGTGTGGGAAGTGAGTTCCTTGGTCAGAAGCGATGCTGTGTGGAACACTGTGATGGTGGACGGGGCATTCTGTGAGTCCACGGACGGTAGTTCCAGCCAAAGCACTGGGTGCAGGGAAGGCAAACAGATTTGTAGCGTCTATTCCAGTAAAACAAAATGCTGCCCCTTCCGTGATGGAAACCGTCCAGTGTAATCAACCTGCCACCAAGTAGGAGGCCGATCACTCCAGAGAATGGTGCCGTATCAGAGACTCGTCACTGGTCTCTGCTGCAGGCAGATCGGGTGCTCAGCTGTGGCCACAGCCAGGTCAGCCTTGGTGAGTGGAAGTCCATGTTGCACAGTCCATGTGTAACCTCCATCCCTGCCATCACGGCCACTTTGTCCATGAGCCCATTGGGCAATGACAGGAGTGGCTGGGGAAAGAGGCTGAGTGGGGTCCACAGAGCAGGTTATCTCACCCACTTGATTATTAGAGTCCTCCTCTGCTGAGGTCACCCTTTGGTGAGCATTCACATGGGACACAAATATCTTCAGGTCCTTTGCCTACTCAGGTCTACCCACATTCTTCTCCAAATTTCTTTGTCACCAATTTTCCAATCATGTTCCTTCCAAGTCCCTGACCATCCAGCCAAACCACTGGCCACAGCCCATGAGTTGGTATATAATCACACGTCTGGACATCTCTCCTTCCAAGCAAAGTGCACAACCAGGTGCACTGTTCAAAGTTCTGCCGACTGTGAAGATTTCCCTTCGCCACTGACCTTCGGGGATGTCCCAGAAAGGGACTGCAGTGCCACAGGTGTCCACCTTTGGGTGGTGCCTGCCTATGGTGCAGAGCCATCTGCAGTCCAGGCCCGAGTCTTCTCTCCCTCTGTCCACGGATCATAGGGAGCTCTCCACGAGGCCACAGGTGCAGGCTGGGGGAGAGGGCAGTGTAGCAGGAGTAGGGACCTTGGGCATTTGGTCCACTTCTTCATGTACCTTACTTGTGCCTGCAGGACCTGCTCAGGCCAATCACCTACACACCATGTCCATTTGATGATGGAGTGCCGCTGTGCACACCCTGCTTTATGGCTTGGTGGATCGGATAACAACCAGTTCGTGATGGGCAGGGCAGGTTGCATGGTAACTTGGTGGCCTGTGGTCAAGCGTTCAGTTTCCGTTAATGCCCACTAGCAGGCCAAGAGCTGTCTCTCAAAAGAGACAGCTGTTGTTATCTGCAAAAGATGGCAGGGCTTTGCTTCAAATCCTATGGGCCTGTGCTACAATTCACCTATTGGGGCTTGCCAAAGGCTCCAAACGGCATCCCCTTCTGCCACTGACACTTTGTGCACCACTGGATCTGCTAGGTCCTGTGGCTCAAGTGGCAGAGCAGCCTGCACAGCAGCCTGGACCTGCTGCAGAGCCTTCTCCTGTCCTGGGTCCCACTGAAAACTAGCAGCTTTTCAGGTCGCCTAGTTGACGAGTCTGAGTAATGCACCTAAATAAGGTGTATTACTCCAAGCGGCCCAGCAGGCATTGTGCCTCTTTTTTTTGGTTGTAGGAGGGGCCAGATGCAGCAACTTATCCTTCACCTGATGAGGGATGTCTTAACAGGCCCCACACGCCTGGACCCCTAGAAATTTCAATAAGTGTTTATTGTGTTGTCTCTGCTGTCCACTATGGTAACTATGTCCACCTTGCCCTTGCGGGTTGACTGCCACCACTTGGCCCCTGCCACGCTGGGATCCAACTATTCCCATTGCATTTAGGTTTCCCAATTCAGTGCTTGCATTTCTCACTATGAGGTCTGATCTGCACAGAAGGGCAATCCCGGAGCTCTTCAAGGATGCTGTGGCTCCCCTCCCAAATTCATTCCCCGAAGTGTCGGTGAAAGGTACATCTTCTGGACCCTCTCGGGTGGGTGAGTAGTTCTGAAATAAGAAATCCTCTCTAACATCCCAAACTCCCCAAGCCTTTGAATCTCTTGCTCTACATTAAACCAAGGCAAGTCCGGCATTTCCAGCTCACTCACAGTGGGCCACCTTTGGATTCACGTTTCAGCCGACGAAACTGTTGGAGCCCTTCTAGCTCCCTGAGCTGCACCATTAAACAAGCCCATATCGATAAATTCAGCCCGATCCAACTTTATGTTCCTTCTATCGTTATCCCACACCCTTAGTATCCATCCCCACACACGGTCCCCAAATTTTTGTTTGTGAAAATTAGAAAACTCGGGTAGATCTTTTGGAAGGCAGCAAGACCTTTTTATGGCTCACGCTTTGGACCTCTCCTTCGGGGCCCTGCTGTGGCTGGAGGCTAGTTATAGGTCTAGAAGCAAACAGGGCTGATGGGGTGGGTCCTGGGTAGAATCAGCCTTGTCTTGCATGGCAGCCGCCTCAGGGGAGGCCCCTACAGTGTCCTGCAGCAAGGCAGGGTTAATGTCCCCAGACTAAGGCGGAGGAGCCGGTACCACTGCGGTGGGGATGCTGCCCCCACTGAGCACGAGGAGGCCTCTTTCATTGGCACGGAAGGCTCATCACTGCTTCCTCGGGCTCCTCCCACACATTCTCGGCCCAATACAGGCGCCCACTCTTCCCAATCAGTGCAGCCACTTAACAGTGGACACCTGCGCGGCTGGGAGTCCAACTTTCACTGTAGCTCAGCCAGGGTAGAATAAGGTTCCGCGTTTGTTTCTCAGCAGGCTCAGCCCTGCAGCTACTGGAGATGACGCTGTCCTTCAGGGCACATGCAGAAGCCTCCAGGTCACTTGTGTGGCCCTTGAGCTGGGAATTCAATCCCTGGGCTCATCCTTTTCTTTCACCTCTTTGTCCAGCAACAACAAGAGCAACCAGCCAAACTTACTATAGTCATTTCCCAAAAATGTCTGGAAGTATCATGCACAGTTACCCAGTCTCTTGCTTCTTAGAAGTATCCAGTGAAGATATTTTGTGTGTCTCTATTGCCATATCACATCATGGATCATCACTGCTCTCATTATTACTTGAAATAGAAGCATTACTATTTTAAAATTGAATCAAATTAAAGAGCAGAAACCCCAAAAACAACTCAGAAAACTTATCCTTAAAATTCCGTTACTCCAGAACCGTTCCCAGTACCGAATTCTGTATTAGTCAGAGCTCTCCAGAGAAACAGAACCAATAGGACATATATATCTTCATGTATGTGTGTGTGTGTACGTGTATGAAGAGATTTATCATATGGTATTAGATCATGTGATAATGGAGGTAGAAAGTCTGGCGATCCTTTGTCAGCAAGCTGGAGACCCAGAAAAGCCAGTGGTGCAGCTCAGAGGCCTGTGAGCCAGAGAGCCCATGGTGTGGACTCCACTCTGCATCTGAAGGCCTGAGAACCAGGAGCACCGAGGGCAGGAGCGCATCAGTGTCCAGCTCGTGTAGTCAGGCAGAGAGCGGATTCAACCTTCCTCCTCCTTTTTGCTTAGTCCGGGCCCTCAGTGGATAGGATGAAGCCCACCCACATTGGGGAGTGCCGTCTGCTTTACTCAGTTCACCAATTCAAATGCTAATGTCTTCCAGAAACACCCTCACAGACACACAGTAATAGTGTTTAACCAGATATCTGGGCACCTGTGCCTAGTCAAATTGACACATAAAATCAATCATCATATTTTCTCCTGGCAACTTTCTAAGATTTTGGGGGAAGGGTGGTATGCACGTCTCCCAGGAGCAGCCCACCAGCTTGGGAAGCCAATGCCACCCAGAGCCAGAGGTGGGCATGTGGCCAAACTCTGGTTCAAAAGCTATCGGCTAGAACTCCTGCTTCAGAGATGAGCACGCAAGGCACTTCTGGCCAGCGAGACATGGAGGAGAGTTTTCCTGGGGTTTTAGGGTGGATGTTTTCTCACTCTTCGAAGGGATCTTCTAGAGACCCTCTTCCTTGTGCTTGGAGGAAGAAGCAAGTCCCAGGGGTTGTCGATAACCATCTTTCCATTCCCAGGGAGTGGTACCGGGACAAAGGTAGCTCTTTCATTAAAAACCAAGGCAGAGAGATGACAAGAAACTGGATTCCTGGTGGCATCATTGAGTCACTGACTCAAACCAGCTCTGAAATGAAGCTTACTTTCCCACTTTTCTACAAGTGGAAAATCAGAATTATTTAAGAGGTAAATAGCTGTGATATAATAAAAACAAAACAATGTTATTATATGTTAAAAATAAGCAACAGTATTTTGTTTCTAGGAACGTGGCAGGCTAGATATCCTAAAATAATGCTCACACTACAAAATAGCCAGAAAGGCTGGATAAAGTATATATTGTTAATATCCTTTAAAATTACAGCTGAATTTGCAAGAAAACTTGGGAAATCTTCATACATAGAAGTGAAGTGGGAGCATACATCCAGAGGAAGGAGTCATATTGGCAGGCATCCTGAAGTCACCTGGGCATCTCTGGTGGTGCATTTGGGGGCAGGAGGTATGAGTGGAGACCCCATATCTCCTGCCCAAAAACTTAACAAAGTCTACAGCTCAGTAAGGTGGGAAGTTGTCTAGGATATCACCATACCAAGCCAGGACTCAAAAAGCTTTTTATATCTACCCCACTGAAGGGTGATAATCAATAAATTTGTCTATGCCTTAGTCTTAGCTCTCGATGGAAGAGGAATAATGATCGCCTGAGGGTTTATAACTACAAGCAAGTCTTCATATGAGGATTTAGGTTTGGAGCCCAAATTCCCACTCTTTTTGTGGTCAGAAAAACCTCCAGCCAAGAATTTAATCTAAAGTGGTCCCAGATTGGTAATGCCATAGACACATGGCAGACACAAACTCAAATCCCCTCTAGTGGAATGGCCCTCAACCCAGGAAATAATTGCACAAAGTAACAATTAAAATGAGCTCACAATTAAAAATAATTAAAAATTGCTCACAATTAAAAACTAAAATATGTCATAAAGTCAAGAACAATAGCAGTAGAATGAGACCACAGATATTGACATTACTAGACACAGATGAGAAAATACGAATGCTTACTGCGTTAAAAATAAATAAAAGAGGGAATCTAAAAATGAGTAAGAAGCAAAAATTGTTTAAAATTACCTGGCAGAATTGGACGTAAAAGAAAAAAACTAAAGAGGACTTCTAAAACCAAACCAAAAAAAATGTAAGTTTTCAATAGCTGAAGAGAAAATCAGTGACATGGAATATAGACCTGAAAGAATTATCCAAAATTCACCTCAAAAGACAAAATTATTTTTAAAATTATGAAAAGGAGTAAAGTACCATGAAGAATAGAGAAAAAAAATCTAAATTGTGTCTAATTCATTTTCTAAAAAATGATAGTAGAGAGAACACAGTATAATCAATATTTGAAACAATAATGGTTGGGGATTTTTAAAAATTGATACAAGTCATGAATCCTTAGATTATTGAAGCACAAGCAGAAAAAAAGAAGAAACCATAATTAAACATATCATACTAAAATTGTAGATACCCTAAAATAAAGAGAAGATCTAAAAAAGATTCTGCAACAAAAGGTGTAACAGTCTAATTGAAAGCCAAATTATGTGACATAAAATATTTAAAGTGTTGGGGAAAAGTGACCGTCAACATAGAATTTTATATCCTGCCCAAATATCCTTCAAGAAAGAGGAAAAAGACATTTACAGACAAATCAAAACTGGGTTGACCACAGCAAAGAACAACAACAACAACAAAACTTGAAAAGTTGTGGCTCAGAAGAAGAAAAACACATGGAAGAGTTGAACACGCAAGAGGGAATCGTGAACCATAAAAATGGTAAAAAAAAAAAAAAAATGGGTAAATCTAAAGGAACATGTCCAGCACAAGACAACTCCAATAATAACGTTTAACTTGCAAAGGAGAATCAACCACAACACAGAAGTAGACTGAAATATTGAGTAATGATACCGTGAAAGCCAGTAGCAGGGTGGGCCAAGTTAAAGCATTTTAATGATCGTGTTCTTCCAGAGGAGAATAAACATACCGATTAAATTCAGGCTTTGTTGAGTGTGCTTATTAAAAGCATGACAAAAGAACAAAAATAGAGTGTATGTTATTAGCATCTAAACCCAAAGAAGAAAAAAAAATTGGTTTGTCGGGGGAAGAACTCAATGAAACAAACAAAACACAGCAGAGGAGACGGATGGCCAGACCTGCACCTGCCCAGGTGCCCTGGGTCTTCCATCAGCTCGTCTGACTCCAGGGCCAGGCACGTGTGTTTGGCTTCGTGCTGGTGGGCCCAGCCCCAGTCCCAGCTCCACACCTTGTCAAGGTCAGAGGCAGTGATCCTGCCTCGTGGGCTCCAGCTCGTGCTTATGGGCTCCGGCCTGTCCTCGCTGTCTCTCAATTTTACAACTTTCTTCCCTTCCCAAGTGCTTGAACTTGGACTTCAAGTTCCAGCATCAGATGCAAAGACAGGAGCCACGGAGGGACTGGTCAGCCAGTGCCTACAGTTTGACCCAGAAGGTCAAATCCTCTAAGCAACACCCCTTAAAAGTACACACACACACCCCACATCATTGTAGCAAGGGGAACACGAATTAAGGCCAGATGAGTGCTCCAACATGGATGAGGCTTGAGGACAGTGTGTTGAGTGAAATCAGCCAGTCACAAAAAGACAAATACCAAATGATGCCACTGATACGAGGTCCCTAGAGCGGCCTGACTCATGGAGACAGACAGTAGAATGGTGGGTGCCAGGGGCTGGGGAGGGGGATGGGGAGTTAGTGCTTAATGAGGATAAAGTTTCAGTTTGGGAAGATGAGAAAGTTCTAGAGATGGATGGTGATGATGGTTGCACAACAATGTGAATATATTTAATGCCACTGAACTGTGTGATTAAAGTGATAAATTTTTTGTTATGTATATTTTGCCACAATGAAAAGCATGCGTCACCATTTTACACATATCAGATTGGCAAAAATTAAAGTTGCTCGGTACCATGTATGCCCAAGATTGGATCTGCTGGGAGCAGAGGGAACAGGAGGAGTGTATAAACTAGTACAGCTGCTTTTTAAAACTTTTCAGCGTTATGCAGTAACGTTGAAGATCTTTCACCCAGAAATTCTACCCCTAAGTATGTGCCCAAAGAAACTCTTGCAACTTGCCCAAAAACTTGCACAGAAATGTTCAAAAAAGCACTGTTTCTGCTGCAAAAACCTGGAAGCAATGCTGATAGGAACAGGGTGGTGGCTCCCATGATGCCATGCTGCACAGCAATGAAAGTGGGAAGCTGCAGCCACGCCCGTGACCGCGCATAAGCCTCAGAACCAAACACGGAGCAGAAAGCAAGTTACAGAGCTCATCCATATACAGTTCATAAACATTCAAAACTCAATCATATATTGTTAGATATGTGTACTTGATAGTAAAAGTGTGAAAAAGGGAAGAAAATGGGTAAACACAAAATTCGGCATGGGGCTTTCCCCTAGTGGGAATGGAGGGGGCTCCCTGGGGGTGGGGACTGCAGACTGGCAGACTGGTTGGCATGGTATTGGTAATGATCCGTGTCTTGGCCTAGGTGGCAAGTACATGGGTGTTCTCCTTATCTTTTCTTTATACCTTTTTCTGCATTGTATATATATTTTTTCTCCTATATGCATGGAATATTTCATTATTTGAAAAATAACATCTGTATAATCATTAACTGACTTTAAAATGTGTGTACCGGAAAAGTAGTCCCTTGATGGGATAACACAGGTATTCACGGTTTGTCAGTAATACGACAATATTTGGACCAGTGTAGGTAAGATGGAGAAGATAGTTCTGTGCTTCAGTTTTGATGTGAACCAGCTCCAAGGTTCCCACAGCTACCCATAGTCAGAAGGAGATAAAGAGAATTCGCCAGTTCCTTGCAAGGCAGGATATGAAGAATTTATTCCAAATTAAAACGACGCAGATGGAGTGTTCGGCCGAAGGCAGCAAATCTTGGGTGTGCTGTGGACCTTTGGCCGTGTCCTGAAGGGATGGGTGAGGTCCCTTATCTAAAAATAAAGACTATCTTAGAGCTTTCTGTGCTGCCATAACAGAATACCACAGACTGGGTAATTTATAAATAATGGAAGTGCATGTGGCTCACGGGAAGTCCAAGGTTGAAGGCCACATCTGGCCAGGGCATTCTTGCTGCGTCACAGCAGGGTGGAAGGGAGGGAAAGGGATGGGTCAAACTCACAGCCTCAAGGCCCTTTGCAATCGGCATTAATTTCATTCGTGCGTGTGGAGCCCTCATGACCTAAACTCCTCCCATCAGAAACCCCCAGCACTGTTGCAAGCTTCTAACATGTGATTTTGGTGGACACCTTAAAACCACAGCAAAGACTTTCAAACCTTCTTCCTGCAATCGCTACACTTTCAGTAAGTTCTTCAGCTGGATTCAGATCCCAGTTGTTCAAACAAGGAAAAGGTGCGTGAATATTTGTTGTCTTTCGTGGCTGAAGCAAGTCGTGAGGCTTGGCTCCAAGGCTCAGCATGTACTCTGTAAAAATAATAATTACCTTTTATTGAACATTCACTGTGCCAGTCACCAAGGTCAAGTTGCCATGACCTCACTGCAGGACGGGTACACTGACTCCCTTGTTTTACAGCTAAGGACTCTGGGGTTCAGAGAGGGTACATGACTTATCTGTGTCACATGGCCCATAGCAGGCGGGGCCGAGACCTGGGGAGCTAAATTGAAATCAGGGGCCAGCCTCCTGGCGCCAGGATTCGGGAAGGAAGCCCTATCTGTGGGGACGGTCTGCTCCCTATCTGTCCCTAGGGACCCCAAGCCCTACAGGCCCCAGGCCCCGTAGCTCCTGAACCCAGAGGGAGGCAATTGCAGGGGAAAGGGTGTTCAGGAGGCTTTGGGGAGCGCCAACGGCAGCTGACAGCCAGGGAGGAACACCTGGTCTGCTTGTCCCCTCTCCTGCTTCCCTCTCTGCCTCTCTGCGGTCCTCTTCCTGCTCCACCTCACCACTCTCGCCCCTGGGGAGATACCCATGTCCAGGGCAGCGTGCTGGCTGCTGAGTCGTCCTCACACTGGAGTGAGCAGGTGCCCTCGAGGCTGCTCTGTGGCCTAAGTCATAACTCTCACTGTCCCCAACACCCCTGATTCACAATGATGGAAAGAACACAGGATCATTGCAATAAAATCCCCCTCGGGAAAGGCGGGGAGAAGAAGCACATGGTAGTCAACCCTCCCCGATGCCCTGCGGAGAGGCCTAGTGGGACTGTCTGGTTGGCCCAGCTCTGCCCTCAGGACGGTTCCTCCATCCAGTGCTGCTGGGTCGGGTCGGGGGCTGTCCCCACTATGTTCGCTACTTCAACAGCCACGTCCTGTTCCCCAGGTGGGGGTCTGAGCCTCAGGAGTGGGACTTTTCCTTGCTGTCCTGGGGCTTCTCTGGCAATGGACCCTCCGTAGGTCCATGGCAGGCTTCCCGTGGATTTGGTTTCCATCAGCCCAGAGTTCTGGTCAGACAAGCTCCCCAGCCTTCCCTGTAGGTGTCCTGATGCAGAGTTCAAGGGTGCTGGGGACGGCCAGAAACAGCCCCTGGGCCCGCGGCCATACCACCCTGGCCACACCCTCTATCTGATCTCAGAGGCTAAGCAGCGTAGGCCCGGTTAGCACTTGGATGGGAGACCACCTGCGAATACTAGTTGCCGTAGACTTAAAGAAATAGATAAAAGAAATCTGGCCGGGCGCGGTGGCTCACGCCTGTAATCCTAGCACTCTGGGAGGCCGAGGCGGGAGGATCGCTCAAGGTCAGGAGTTCAAGACCAGCCTGAGCAAGAGCGAGACCCCGTCTCTACTATAAATAGAAAGAAATTAATTGG